>VYZP01042083.1:280-61333 GCA_013400635.1 Hypocryptadius cinnamomeus | reverse complement strand
CCTTTTTTTTTTTTTTTTCTTTTTTAGCATAAAATTTGATTAGACTCCAGGAAATTCCTTAGAATTTCAAGAGGAGGGATGTGATGCACTGCTGGAGCATGGCCAAGGTGCATTTTCACAGGTGTTCTGATCATTAATGAGGGACTGTTCATGATACAGGTTATCACCTGGTGAGATAAATGTGATCTGAATCAAGAGGCAGCACAATCACACTTCTGTCAAATTAGCCCAGATGAATGATGCAAAGTTTATGCAGCTTTATGTTTTCAGATCAGTTTTATGCCTGCTGTGGGAGGACAGCTGACAGGGAGCCAGGCAAGGTTAGCAGCTGATCTGGTGTAAAGTCTTCCAGCACAGTCACCCCAATAAAAATTTTTAAAATAATTTTGCAAAGGCGAAGTGCATTTGCATTGGCCCAGTGCTCTCCATCCAGTGGTCACAATGTTGTGTCATACCATAAAAGCAGATTTAGCTTCTCTTTAGGTCACCAGGAAGGCTCCCTGAGGTTCAATTTTCTAGACCAAAGCAGAGGCTCAGGTGACCCCAGGCTGAGCTCAGCACATCGAGGGGCAGCCTGGCAGGTCTGTGTGTGTGTGCAGAGCCTCATATTGCATCTCAATAGTTATGTTTTTTGGGAAACTTTATGCAAGTTGTAATTCTGAAAAGCTACCTGCAGATGTTTCCTGCAGGTACAGGAAGCTGAAGTGGCAGGTTATATCTGAGTTTGTATCAATGCTGGCTGCATTCCCTGAAGCCAGCTGTTAAAATCTCTGCTGCTTTCCTCTACCCGACTCCATCTTCCCTCTGTGCCTCCTCCAAGAAAGCTCTGGCTCCAAAAGTGGCCCAGAGTTGAGGGATTGGATATCCCATGTGGGATCACTGAGCCCAGCATGTTATTCTTTATTCTCTCAAAGATTGAAAGTCATTAAAAGTAAAGATGATGGATAAGTGGTGTTTAATCAAGAGCTGTCTTTAAGTGGGTTCAATTGTGAAGTGGCAAAGGGTTAGAGAGGCTAATTTCCCTGTTATAAATGGGTCCACTTAAATTTGATCATTGGAAAGGGTAATCCATATTTTGTGCAATAAGGAAATATCACCGGTAAAAAAGCAGACCATTAATTTTCAGCAGTTTTCCCCAATTTTAGTATTTGTGTGAGGAGGGGTATGTCTCCTTTATGAGTGAAAGACAATTTGAAACAAATAGAGAACCTGTAAATATTGATACAGCATTTTAACCTCCCTGAGTGTGGCCCTGGTGCCAGGTTTGTCTGTGGTTTCTCCCCTCAGTCAGGACCTGATGGGAGTGTGAGCTGCTGTGATCACCCCCTGCTGCACCAGGGCTTGCTGGGCCCCTCAGAGAAAGGGGCTGCTCTGGAATTGCACCCAAGGTACCTCCCATGGTGTTCAAGTTCATTACTGATAGGAGTAACTGAAGAGGCCTCAAAATCTTCTGTTGTGCAGCTTTGGTCAAATGGTTCCATATGGGATTGTGTTAAAAGATGTTTAACACAAGGTTTGGGGCCTTCCCCCCCCAGAAAAAGCAGTGGCTGCAAGAGAAATTTCTCGCTATGTTTTCTCCTAGGAAAGCTTACCCAGGTGTGTTTTTGTCACATGGCTGCTCTTGTTGAAACCTGCAGAGGAAAAGGGGAATTGTGGCCATGGACCCACCTGCTTGGAGGTGCCAGTCTTTTCTCTTGGTTAGCTGCGAGCTGGGGAGGACTCCTGGTGACTCCTTTCTCTTGCTTTCCTCATCTCCATGCCACAAGAAACAACTGCAGACGCTGTAGAGCAGATCTCAGCCATGTGTTGTCTCAGTTCAGGTGGTATTGGCTTCCAAATTGTCTTTTTTTCCCAGAACATGCAGTGATCATTGGTGACAATATCTGAGCTGTGGGAAGACAGCTCCTTCCAGCTGTCTGCTGAGGAGCACCTTGTTCCAGCGGAGCTGTTCTGCCTGTTCTTGAGACTTTACATGGCATCAGTGAAGTTTTCAGCCATGCTGGATGAAAATGGATTCTGTAAGAACAAAGTAGGCTCACCTGTTAATCTATAGATAAATTGATATTTAAACCTCATTTTCTGCTTTCTTTGAAGTGAAAGGAAATCATCCAAATAAGAGATTTGAATTGATTCAGTTGTGTTTTCATTTTCTTTGTGATAAATGTAACTTTCTGGAGAATGCCTGTCCCTCCTCCCATTGGTGTGAGGCAGCACTGGCATCTGTGCAAACCTCCTTGCTCGGGTTTCCCCACTGGGAGTTTTCCACCCTTGCTGCCCACACTGGCTCTCTAGAAACCACCTTTCTTTCAAAATCCCTCAATTAACTGTGAATGGTGCCAGGAAAGAGGCTGACCCCGTTATACTTTCTCTGTGCCAGACCTGGTTGCTGGCGGAGGAGCTCTCCATATGATTCAGCTTTTGCCATTTTTCCTGTTCCTCCCAGATAAGCTGACTGACCTGGGAGTCCACTTGGCCCTGGCACACATGAAGCTGTACATAATCACATGAGGAAAGTCTCCGTGAAAAGCCAGTGACAGTGTGGTTTCTGGGCCAGGCATTAATTGGGCTGTGGCAGAGCTGATTTCAGGTCCCAGATCTGCTGCAGCCGTGGTCTGTAATTTTAGGAGGGTCAGTTCATGCCTCTGTGTCTGCCTTCCTGGTCTGGCCAAGCACAGTGAACAGTGCTCCTGCTTGGTCCCAAGGCTTTCTGCCATCCATCCTTTGGGGCAGGGCTGCTCTTTGTGTAAGGGCTGCCCAGCATGATGGGGATCTGATCTTGCTTGAGGTCTGTGCAGCCTCCAGTAATACTAACACAGACAATCAGTTAACTGACTCAGAAACCAGTAGTCAAACAATATGCCTGTGAGCTTTCTCTCTTCATTGGATTTTATTATGATGTGTTCTTTGTTTGATTCACTCTATACCTCTAGGAACATTTATTTAGCTTATTTATGACATTATGGTTTTCTTAGAAAACCAGGGCATGGTTCTGAGTAGTCAGATGGATAATGCATTTATTTATGTTGTTTCTCATGTACATGTAACAATTTTAGCCTTTACAAATACCTACTTCAGGCACTGAATGTATTAAAATTCTTGCAGTAGTCTTCCCTCTGTCAGATAGGATGAAATACTTTCTCCTGCTGGCTGGATTTGGACCCTCTGCTCAGGCTGTGACAGCCACATTATTGCACACTCAGTGCCACTGTGATTGCCAGACTTCCAGCATGAGTAAGAGAACCTGGTTAATAGCAACTGTATGCACTTTATTTTTCCCTTTCAGAGGTTATATCTGGTTACTGTGTGACTGGAACAATGAGACTAACCTCAGTTTTACTGTAACAAAGCAGCTATGAGCTTTCTGGGTAAAGTATATTTTGACTGACATACAAGTAGCTGTAGCTTTGCTGCACAATGGAGAAAATGACTTCATTTAACAGCTTTCTGTGCCAAGAAAGAAATAAAACAGTTCTGAGAATGTTGAAGATTTTTTTTCCTGTTTTAATTTTAAACCTAAAAGAAAAAGCTGTTGCCATATAAGTCCAAGTCAATGGAATGTATAAATCTTTAAAAAGGTTTCATAAAGTAATAATGATTTTAGTATATGTACCAAATGAGATTAAAGAGCTACATTTGGTTCTAATACAGAGTTTCACATTCAAAAGGACCATGAGTTTCCTGTTTAAAATCTACTTATATTGAACTGAATGGAGTTCAAACATAATGCCATTGTATTTCAGACATTTATCTTAATTTAAAACAGCAGAAAAGCATTAATAAAAGAGCAAGGAGATGCAGAGGTATAGGCATTTCTCCCTCTCTTCCCTGCTTTTTAAAATAATGAACTCAGATGGAACATGCCCCTGCTTCTGCTGTTCTGCCAGTCTGCAGAGCACAGGCAGCAGGGTGCCAACCCCCTGGAACCGTAACAGGAACATTCCTTTGGAAGGGCTGAAGGACAGGAGGGGACCTTCCTTCACCAAGCATCCCTTTCCAAACAACAAGGGTGGGTCAAACAACAATTTATTGGAGCAGTTTTTACCTTGAACATCTTCAGGAGGCATTTGCAGTACAGGCACAGCAAACTGGAACTCCCCAGCCTGAACTTTCCCACCTTGAGGCTTTGACCCTAATCTCCTCCTCCCCACTGAAAATTCTCCCTCTGCCATGCCTGCCTTTAAGCACATAACATGGCAAATCATGCCACTGTGCATTTTACGTGCCCTTTGTATGAATTTCATTTTATCTGTTGTAATTCCACACAGGATTTCTAACTCTGTGCCAGTCGGGCTGTTCAGAATTGTTCAATATCTTGGAGCTCTGAATCATAGTCAATAAAAATCAAAGCTGATTTCTGTTTTCCTACTTGGTGTTTTTTCCCAGGGGGAGATGGTGAGTGAATAGAATGAATGGTAAGGGCATGAGAGGTCAGTTTTAGCACACCTACTAGAAAAATCCTGATGGAGGCTGGGTCAATCTTGTTTCAGGTGCTGTACAGGGACAGAGAGAAGCCAAGTGCTGCCTCTGAAGGTCTGTAACATAAATAAGCTTTACAATAATTTTCCAGTGAGTTTTCACACTAGAATAAATTACCTCAAAACCCCTTCAGAATGATAAAGGAATCAGTTTGATGTTCCACTTGCATGGGAACACCTTTTCCCCAAAGATGCCTGATATCCCACCAATCAACGTATCTGTCTAGTGGAATAATGTGAGAATGTAGATTTTATTATCAGGCTCTTCCCAGGGAGCCTGGGCTACTTTGTAGTGCTATATTCCTTGCAGTTCTCAGAATCATGTGCATTAAAGGTTGCTTAACAGCTGGTGAGTCACACAGCTTGTTCTTTGAGCTCGAATGCTCCATTAGGGCACATCCACTAGAGGTATTTTAACCTTTGAGAAAATCAATACAAGTGGCTTAAGCATGCTAGGTTTTAAGGAAAAAAAGAAAAAGCAAAACAAACCAACAAAACAGAAGTCTCTAAATAATAACAAACTGCCTGCATGATGTTTAATAAATTAATCTCTCTTCCAGTGGATGTGTCTTAGGGGTGTAGCATTTGCTAGAGAGCAGCACAGTTCTTGTCTAAAAAGTCACTGTGCTTGGGCATCAGACAAAGCTGAGTCTGAAGGGAGTAAAATGTCTTCTGAGTTATAAAAATCTTTGGTTCATTTTCTCAGCATTGCAATGGGGGACAGACTAGGCACTTGGAAGTGTACTCCCTAATTTCACAGGGGAGTTGGTCTTTTTCTTAAACCATGAACTGTATTTACTGCAGATAATTGCAAATATGGCTCGTGTGTAGCAACCCACAGTGCTTGACTAAGTAGTCAGAATGAGAGAGGAATTCCGTGGGCAGTGTGTATTTCCCTGGTGTTTAAATGTACCTGATTTTAAACGAGTTAAACTAGTCCTGCTTTAGCCAAACTTCTTGAGGAAATGAAGTATATGCTCCCACTTCCCTGGTCAGTGCTGGGACTTCTCCTCTGTGATATAACTTGGTGGAGAAACATTGATTTGAATCAAATTTGACTGTGAGATGAAGGGCTGAAGGATATTGCAGTCCTCCAGATTTCATAAGGAGAAGCAGTCCAGCAGAGGGAAAACAAATCAGAGCTTCCTTTAGGGAACACACTGCAGAGTTTGCTCAGTTGATTATTAGACACCTGAGGATTCAGCCCTTTGCCATGCACACACACATGGCACAACTGAACAAAAAGCAGATTTCTGAAGTGGTGCCTGTGGAATGAATCCTTTGCATAAAAGGGCAGTGGTTTGATTTTTGCCTTACAGTCTAACCAGTGATTATGGTCTAATCAGTGATTTTGTTTCTCATTATGTCTCCTTGGGATAAATAACCTGTCTGTTATTTATCATTTTATAATGATTTATTATCAGTAGCCCCCTCTCAAAACTACTGGATTGCCTCTGCTTTGGGCTCTTTGGCATCGATTTTATCTTCAGTACGAGATGGAGAAGTCTCTTCATGCATCCCACCCCCGAGCCAGCCAGGCTGGGATGTGGGCACAGCTCTTCTCCCTGAGTGTGGCTGAGGGATGGGCTGGGCTGGTGGCAGGGCTGGCTGGGGGCAGCTCAGGGTCGCTGTCCCTGCTGTGGGCAGGGTACAGCCCAGCAGGGAAACCCGAGCCACGCTGGGCTGGCTTTGGGACCCGGCCACAGCCCCTGGGTGGTGAGCAAGGGCAGTGACAAAGCCAGGCAGTGCCAAGCTGCTCCTTTTCAGGCCGTGGTNAATGCCAGGGTTTCAGACCCCCCTGCCCGGGCTCCAACCCCCCCTGGCCGGGGCCTGGACCATCCAGGACTGTCAGAGAGACATCCTGGGTTCCGACAATGGTCCAAAGCTGGCAGACAGGCTCAGTGTCCCAGGTCTCAGGCCCTGCAGGGAATGGCCCCCCTGTGCTGGGAGCAGAGCCTGGGCTGGTGCAGGAAGAGCCATTTGGCCGTGCTGGAGAAGGGCTGTGGAGTGGGGCAGAGCACTGGGAGAGGAGAATGTTCTGGTGCTTCATGCCACCAGCGTGTCAGAAGAGTTAATGGCAGATGTGGTTGTGAAAATGTTCTGTGTTTTTAGACAACCTTTAATTAAGACACTCTGTATGTAGCAGCGACCAAATAATATGCTGCCACTTGAAAGCTGTCAGGAGGGAAAAAGTGTACAAAGCTTCCTGATGCAGCCCTCTTTATTTTTATCTGAAAGTGAATTAGAAAACCTTTCCAGTAACAATAACTGTCCTTTCACATGAAATGATTTATTTAATGCACACTGTAAATACTTTGGGCATCTATATGGATTTATACTTAACCCCTTTCACTTCACATTGTTTAATCTAGCCTCATATTAAAAAGATTACATCTGAAAGCTGAATGGGTTTTGTGATCCCAGCCTTTTCTTCTGAGACTAATGTTTTATATAATTATTTTGATACAGCAGATTTTTTTTCCATCCTTTTGTTAACCTTTGTGAGGGGTGAATAGGCCTTTCAGGGATTTCATTTGGATTAAATGAAGAGAAAAGAAATGTACAGGGTACAATTCTATTTCAAACTTAAAAATGCCTTCATTAATAGCATATTTATTTGCCTATAGGGTTAGAAAGATGTAAGATGATAGAGGATTCTCTAATAGAGCACTAGTTCTTTCTTTGATATCACAGAGATAAAGTTTGTCACATAAAATTGGGCTTTGACAGAAAGCAGTTTCAGTAAATCAAGATATAAGAAACCTGAGAAAACTTTATAAACATCATTTTGACATTCCTGGAATTTTGATACCCATCACTGTTTGGATGATCCCACTGCAAGTAGTAATAAGATTATTATTTAGCCAAGATATTGTGCACACTTACAGAATTAAATTGGTTAATATATGTAAACTGCTCCCAGCCTGCCTGCCAAGCTCTGCAGAAGGATGACCAAAACCCACTCAGGCTGGGAGTGGAAGACAGTCTTAAAAATTGCAACAGCAATAAATCTCTGTGCAGGTGGATATTCATTTACAGACTTGCTCTGTCACCTGTGGAATTGCAAAAGCTCCATGAGGCAGAATCAGGCCCAGTTTTGCTTCTGCAGGGCAGCTTCTGTTCAGCTGGAAGTGCACCCGAGTGGAAATGCTGGCAGGTGTGCTTATTTGCTGGCTTTTCAATTCAGCTTCAGCGTGTCTCCTTCATTCTTGTGTTTTGTTAATTTTATTGTCGGTAGATGCTTTGATATGCTAATGTGCAAGGAGAATTTGCCAGCAGTTGCACAGAGGGAGGCAATGCCTAAGCCTGGAAGGCTGATCAGGACGTTCCTGCAAATCCACGTTATTCTACATCACAGCTAGCAAATGCCATCCTGCTCTCTGCTGTCCCCAAGTCATTGCTGCCTTCTGTAACAACCCCATCCTTACTGAAATTATGCATCTAGATAACACCATTAATATATATTCTATAGCAATACAAGTAAGGAATGCTAAGGATAGCTGTAGTCAGCAGTAATGCTCAGAGAAGTTTATTTTAGGTTTTCAGATTCTGGCTCTTCTAGGCTCAGGGGGAGTGTCCTCCATGTGTGGGAAGGATGGTTGGAAAAGAGGTAAGTGTGACAGCTTTTCAAAACAGAGGGGCTGAGGTATGTCCAGGTCAGTTGTCTCTTGTGCATATGGGTTTTTGGAGTGTCTTGCACGTGAAAAACGCCAGAAAAAAACCCCAAAAGCAGCAGAAAGAATGGGTCCTATTGCTGAAAGCACAAAATCATTATTATTTTTTAATTCAAAAGCTTTCTGTAGTTCCGTAAGCTTTTTTTACTTCTCAAACTCTTATATCTTTGTCAGGCAAAGGACAAATTACCTGGTTGTCCTGTTTCCACAAGTGATTTCTAACACACCAGTCCTTTGCAGTGAAAAAAAAAGGAAGAAAATGGAGGATCCATTTCTCATGTTATTTTTCAGAGAATCTCCTCTAATGTCTCTGGGAATGGTGCCACATATCACAAATATCAGCATCTGACCAAATCTGATATTGTTGCTCATGCTAAATAGCACTCAGTTCTGGAGTAGACCTACAATAACATTTGAAAGGTGTTAGCCACAAACATGCTACTTCCTAAAATAGTTCTTTAGGCAGTGATGTACTAGAGGCAGAAACCAATGAGATGAATTGTAGTGCAGGTGATAATGATTGTTATCAGACGTGAGAATTTCACCCTGAAAGGCTCCTTTTTGAGCTCTCTGTACTGGTGTGTAACAGAGTTTCAGTGAATATTCTTTCAGAAAGACACATTTTGCACAAAAGATGATTGTCTTCTCTTGGACTGGCTCCTACAGAAAAGCCCATGGTCACAGCTGTAGGCACACAAGCCCTTCTTCAGGGCTGATGCTTGAGCCCCAAGAAGAATCAGTTTATAAAGTATAATACTTTTATTTCAGTGGCAAAATACCCAAACTGTCCTCAGCATTTGGTGGGCCTGGACTCAGAGCATGCTGGTTCCCTGTGCCACATGGGCTCAGTCAAAATCCATCCTGGAAGAACAACTGGCATATGGAAAGGAGAGGAAAGATACAGACACATCAAACACTGGAACAAAGAGACTCTGTCCCTGCCAATTTTGGTAAAAATAAAATAATAGCGCTGTCAGTGTCCTGGGTTGCTAATGAGTTGTGATGGATTGAGAGACCTTCATTAATTTTCTGTGGAGGTGAATAGCAGAGACCAGCTCCTGATGTGTGATTTCAGTGTGACCAAGGGGTGGGCCTGTGCCTCAGACACAAATTCATGAGCTTTATTAGATATTTTGGTGAGTTCACTGCAGCTGTAAAACCTCCTCCAGGAGCTGGCTGAAAACTTGCCTTTTGTGAAGCTGCCACCAGCGGGCTCAGAGCTGGCTGTGATAACATCAGGGGCAGCTGGGTGTGCAGTTGTTGCACCTTGCTAAGCTGTTACCAGCTGTGCCTGAATCCCCAAACCATGACTAAGGCATGTATTTTTCCTGTTGTCACCTAAGCTGTGAGAGCAGAGCTGGAGGAAAGAGGTGTTAGTTGGTCAGGTGTTTGTTAGTTAGTTGTGTTTTGGCTTCTCCAGTCAGCAGACAGTCAAATAGCTTCTTAGAAGGCAGCATCTGCTCTAACAGCCTCAATTACCTGGTTAAAAATGACTTGCAAGCTTGCTGGCAACTTTAGCCTGGTGGTACTGAATAAAAAAAGCTATTTATACTATTTTTCAGAATTTGTTTGCTATCACAGAGTGCTCAGGTTTGGCTAATTACATTTCTATGCAGCTGGATATCAAGGGGCTTTGTGGCAGCTGAAGGTGATCTCTAGAGGCCCCATGGCTTGATGTGCTTCAGTTGTGGGTTGAGCCTGTACAGGGACCCCTAGAAGCCTGAGTGCTTGCTGGGTGAGGGGTAGAGGTGTGGAGTGGGGTTATTTTTCCTTCTTCTTTCCTCTCCCACCTCCACCTCCTTTCATTTTCTTCTTCCTTCCTTGCAGGGCTGTATGGTTCAGCTGGGTTTAAAAGCAATTTGCCATGTTCTTTCTGCCTTTATCCAGGCTGCAGTATTCCTCTGAGGATGTGCTTTTTAGTTGCTCTTTATTCTTATCTCCAGGAATTTTTTTCCTCAAAGAGAGGCTGTAGTGATTTTTCTGGCAGGATGTTGCTGTTGTAGCAGCAGAGGGCTGTGGGTCCTCTCCAGAAATGTCAGCCCTTTGCCATGAGGCAGTGAGTCTGCATCTGCAGTGCTTCTGATGTGAGCTATCGTGGCTTGGGGAGGAGATTTTGACAGGAGACAGCACTTTAGAGGGTAAGTTAAAAGCATTATGCACTTGCTTCACTAAACTGGAAATACACTTTTACTTGCAGTACTTGCTAACAAAGAATTGCAATGACTAATCTTCATTTAGAGGCTTCACTCCGACACTGCACGCAGCTTGGCATTGGAGATGTGTCCAGAGAGCCTGGCTGTGCCCAGTGAGCCCCTGCATGGTGCCACCCTGGCACTCAGGGATGGTGTCTGTGACCCTGGCAGCCTCACAGGGTCCTCACACTGCCTCCAAAAGTGTCACCTGCTTGTGCCACACTGCATGGAGCAGAGGTGTTCTCCTGGGTCACAGTCAGCTGATCTGCTCTTTGTTAGAGGCTGCTGGGCTGTGTTTAGGGCTGGTCCTTGCTGAGCACAGCTTTGGTGTCTGGCAGCTCTTGGGCTGGTGAACCAGGCTAAAATTTGGGACTTTGGTTGACAGGTACCAGTGATCCACATCTTTTGATTATTCCCACTGTTGCTATTGTCTCTTCTACATTAAGCTTTCGAAATTCCCTCTAATGCATGCCCTGTCCCAGAGTCTCTTCCAGTAAACCTGAGAGGCCTTGGCAACCAGTTCCATCAGGCTCTCTCTTACCCAGCTGGATAGGAACACACCTTATTTCCAGGTGGAAATCAGCAGACCTTTGCTGAGCCAAAGAGGAGATGCCTTTTAGCTTTCTAGGGAAGCAACCAACAGGAAACAGCAGAGTCTGTACCTGGGACTGGAGGTATCTTTATCACAGCTGGGTATTCTCTGTGTGTTTTTGGTGAATATGAGGTTGCCCATGTCTGCCCAAGGGATGGTGGTGCATACGTGGTGAGTAGGGGGCAATCAGTGTAGCCTGTTCTATATCTTTGCCCTTCAGTTTCCTTCATGACTGCATCTAGTCAGCAATGTTTTCCCTCACCTTGTCACCCCTTCAGTGATCACTTTCTTCTGTTCAGGCTGCATTTTTAAAATTTTTTTTTGATTCTCTGGTCTCCTTCAGCCCCATTGCCCACACTAAGAAACGGTTAAGAATATTTTGCACGATGCTGTGCTGCACTTCCCACCTTGCTGCTTGCACAAGGGCTCCCCTCCAGCCTCCAAACGCTGTGGTTACAAGCACTGCCATCCTCTTCCATTGCACTGAGGACCTCTGTGCTGTGAGCTCCTTGCAGCAGAGATTTTTTTGTCCTGATTTACCTGTCTGTTGCCAGCTGATGTGTGCTGTAAATCCTTCTGCTAGCCTGGGTCACAAAAGGGGACGTGCCATGCTCCACACAGTGACACGTGCTCTTCCATTAGCATGCATTCCATGAGGTCACCATGAAGGGGACAAGGATTGGCACTGCTAAGTGCCCGAGGAGGGAGCTGAGCCCCAGCCTGAGCTCTGTGCTCTGCCCTGGAGGGGCAGCGGGAGGAGGGAGCAGCCACGCCAGGGAGTGTGGCTCCCTCCCCGCACTGGCTGGCAGCTCTTGGGCTTCGTCTTCCACTCTCTTCTTTGGAAATGCCTGGGAAAAAAACCCTGGAAAGGAACTCCCATTAACAATTTTTCATTATTGTTATTTGTTTTAAATCACATTTGGCAAATTGTTAGTAGCCAGATCACTGAGTCTGCCTCTCCAAACAAACCAAACCAGATTTACTGGTGCATTTTTCTTTTTTTTTGCTGCATTTTCTTTGTTTGATATGTACTTACTTTAATTTTATAAGAAGAGAAAAATCATAGATTTATTTATTTCTAAATTTTCCCTAGTTTTTAGCAACGCCTATACACCCCACACATGGATCTGTTTTCCTCTGTGCTGTAAATACAGGCAATAGTGCAGCTTGGAAGGACTTGCAAGATAAAATGATATTTGCTACATCTTTCCTAACCTGAAATGAGCTTTCTGGGGCTGAAGCTTCTTTCTTCTGTTCATTTATAGGGTGCTGGCTGCAGTGGGATCTCGAGCCTGTGTTTTACAGGAGCTACTGAATATACATCACAGCTCTGTATTGTTTCATGGCTCTCTTGATACATGAATTGCTGATTAAGACTTTTCAAATTGTTTAAAAGAGCTCTTAGTGCTGTGTTATCTATTCATGTGACCTTTCTACTTGCAGGCAAAATATCTGTTATCTCCTTTTAAAAAAACATCAATTACTCAGTTAGGATTTTTAAGAGAATTTTAATTTTTCAGCTGCAAAATGCTCCTTTAAGGATAGTCAGGAAATGGGTATCTAATCAGAGTGCTTGGGAAATGCCAGCATTCTATGGCTTATGGCCTCCAAATGGATTCTGTAGGAACCATAAGTGTGGAATAGGCTGGTTTTGACTTTCAAGCCCAGGAAGGACATTTGCAATAAGGTTTTTTTTCTGGGAGGTCTCAGTGACCTTTGAGAGGTGACCACTGATGTAAGTAATTAGGAATTCGGTGTTGCTTGGGGATGCTAAATGAAAATAGGTTATTAAACAGGTTTTACTGGAAACAATTTATGAATAATTATCTCCTGAATAATCAGAAACATTAAACTGAAAAGAATAGATATGTCATTAAAAAAAGAGAGAGAGATGGGATCAAAAGGGATCTGGAATTAGCATTCCTCATTATTTTAATGCCAGAACATGCTTCTGTATTATTAATAGATGCTAAAGCTGCTGCAGATTTTTCTGACTGCATTTCTACAGCTTGAAGAATCATAATCATCCTAGGGCTGACTATCCCTTTCTTAACAATGGCACCTGTTTTACCTTCCTTAGTTTGTCTCTGAGAACAAAAAAGGTCCTGTAAGGTCACCTTTGACTCAATCCATAACCAGGGCATTTTTCTGTAGTTTACTCATCACAGTCCAGGCAGACAAGCTCTGAAATCTTTTGAAAATTGAATAGTCAGATAATATTTTTCCCTCTCTTACAAGCATTTCACAGTACAGCATTTTATTTCTTACCTCTTTTAATGGCATTTCCTTCCAAATGCATTTTTCTCCCTATGTAACATGTCATTAAACTACAGAGCCTAAACTATTTCAGCCTGGACTTTCCCCAAGTGTTATGGCCTATTCCCAGCCAGCCTTCTGAAGTAGACTATTATTCCTCATAGCAGGGTTTAAAAATAATTGCCCAGCTCCCTTCAGAAAAAGGCAGTTAGATAATGATTTAGTCCAAAAGGTGTACTTATCTGTTTCAGAGCTAGGTAATGATCAAGATCTATTTGCCTATCAGGTCACAACTGGGAGTGTGATTATTTCTGTGTGTTGGAGGGGCTGGAGCACCCAGGGGTGCTGCCCTGGGGGTGCCCATGCCCAGCCCTGCCCTGGCACAGGCAGCTGGCACAGGTGAGCCCTGCTCTGGGATGCCCTGAGCTGGGGGCTCAGGTGCTGCTTGAGCAGCAGGGCTGAAGGCTGGGTGCAGCCACTGACACACCTGAGAGGTAATGCCTTGTGGAGTGATTTTGGGAAGGGGCATTCCTGGAGATGCACTCCTGAAAACCCTGCAAAAGAATGATGAAAATGTTGAGGAAGGCAGCACTCAGCTGTGTGAATGCTGTTGTGGTTTTTCTGGGTTGCTGTTTAACGGCTTTATTTTATTTGAATGAAATGCCAGCAGTTTGGATCTGATGTAAAGAAGATGAAGGAAAGGCTAATGTTGCATTGAGTGAGCTTTGCTAATGGTTATTTTAGAAGACTGGGGTTTTTTTCCTCTTGGTTTATACATTAATTCTCTTGGTCTTCTTTTTAATTGGTGAGACAGAAATTCGATGGGCTGAGTGGCACTAAATCATTCAGAAGATATTTAAAATCTGTGTTTTCATGGACAGGTGGGAGATACTATTCTTTCCTAGTGCACTGAACTAATCCTGGAAAAATAACAGAAAAGAATGTAATAGGAGGACATAACCAGGCAGCCACAGTTGAGAGCAGGTTGTTTTACTTACTTGCCTTGTGATTCTGTGGTAGAAATATGGGATCAGGTAATAAAACCAGAACACACTCCCACTTAAATGAATGGAGCCATTCATTTCAAGGACAGCTTCAGGGTTTTTAAGCTAGCAATGTAACTGACTGAATTCCCTACAGGCAGATGAACCAGTGAAGGAAAAATGTACAGAATAAGGATTTCAGGTTACAAGCTTTAGTCTGTTGATTTGGTATGTTTGGTTTTTTTTGGTTTTTTTTTTTTTTTTTTTTTTTTTGTTTTTTTTTTTTTTTTTTTGGTTTTTTTTCCATTTCTCCTTAAATGCTGAGGCTAATTACTCTGGTGGGGGTGGGGAGGGGATGGAGAGGGAAGAGCTGGGTTTGTTAGAGAGGATGGTCTTTGTGACCACATCCTTCGATCTGCAGAAGAAACTGAACCACTAGAGCTCTGCAATTCTGAAATTAATCTTTTTCCGGTAAAACGTAGACTGCTTTTTTCTAGGTGTGTGGTTGAGCCAACAAGAAACTTCTGAGAGTGAGACCAAAGGTCTTGCAATAGAAACAATGAAACAATATTATTATGCTTTAATATAATAATATTTTAGGAAAACAATAATGAGCTGGTTTTCTCTGCTGGAGGCAGGTCATAAAGATAAGGGTTTCTGGAGCACTTCACTGCTTCCAAGTGCTGCTTTGTGAACAATAGCATCTGCGATGCTGAAGGCAGATACAGAGGGCTCTTAACTTCTGCTATTTCTGCAGGAGGCTGGTCTTGACTGTGGGAAGGCTTCCCATTAATGACTAGAAGAGGCTTCACGTGACCCTTTTCCCCATTCAGGATAATGGTGTTTTTCTCAACAGGTTTGGAAAGGAGGGGAGAACACACTGTCAAAATAGATCATTGCAGGAAAATAAAGGTATTTCAGATAAGCACATCTGAAGGATGTGACTCTCCTGTGGGAAAGTCAATAGCAGTACAGAAACATGGCATTATCCTTTGCAAGCCCAAAATGCAAGCAGTGCATCATCCTCCACACCCTTTAGGACCTTGCTTAAATTTGCTTTTGTTCGTGATTGTGGGGAGTGGTGGATAAGTGGATACTGCCTCACATTTTTGTCTGAGTCACTTGGTCTGTCCCCTTCAACAAGGGAGAGCAGAGGGAGTTGGCAGGGTTTTTTTGGATCATCTAGAACGTGAATCAGGGAGAAGGCATCCCACTTCTTCTTCCTGGAGGAAAGGAAAAATTATCTCGTGCAGTGGAAGCAGAGAACAGGAGGTATCAGATGGGCTCTCTCCTGCTATTAGATATCACTGCTGCTTCACCAGAAAAGGGAGACACTTGGAGGCTCAGCAATATTTATTTTTTTCTCCCCCCACACCATAAACTCTCAGTGTTTCTAGCTCTGGTTATCTCATGTGTTCACTTTGTCCTCAGGGAAGGGGTAGAAAGGGTTCCTTCACAAGTGAAGGGGGTTGTGTAGGATATCAACCCTGCCTAACGTGTCACAGGTCTGTTCCAGGGCTTAGCAAAGGCTTTCCTCCCACTGGTGCTGCTGACATCCTGTGTCCCTTCTGCATGCCCATCCCTTTGGAGAGCTGTCTCCCATGCTTGTGGGCTGCATGATCTGATGTGGACCTGTGGCATCTTCGAAATTTCCCAGGAAATTCAATTTGGACTTCAGCAACTGCTTGGCTTTCTACATGAAGCTGAAAAAATGGTGGGTTTTTTTCCTCTTCTGGGCACATTTCATTGTGTCTGTGATGCCTCTTTTCTGAGGATGTTAGAGAGGTATCATTACAAAAATGAGTGAGAACATGGGGAAAGAGGTGGTTTCACTTCGGCTGTATTTCTGAGTGAGTTTAAACATGCTCATTTTGTACCTCCAGGCATTGTGGAAGAGCAGTGATCCCGCCCAAAACTGAGATAGAGATGACACTCCTGGAACCAGAAGAATGGGAGAGCACTTGCAAGGGCAAGGAGCTCAGCCTCCAGCTCCAGCCAGAGTCACTTATGTCTAAGTCAGGCCTAATGAAGGTTCAATGTGTTTTTGAAGCTATCCAATGTTGGTGTCACTCCAGCTTTCTCAGCAGCCAGTCCCTGAGTTCCCTCATCCTTATGTCCATGAAACTTATTTCTATAATATCTAATGTTTCTTCTGCAGTATGAGCCCATCACTCTTTGTTTTGTCTGCTGCACATGTGGTGGAAAGATGCTTCCCTTTTTTGAAACGTAAAAATTGTATGTACTTATTCATATCAGTTTCTTCTCATTAACCTCCCTGTTCTCAGCCTTTTTTATGTCCCTCCTTTCATTTTCCTTTGTCTCTTGAAAACTAAAATCCTCTTTTCATCAAAACAGCAAAACCAACTGGAGGAAAGAACCCTCTGAATGCCAGATGAGTTTTGCAAGCCTCCGCGCAGCGTTGCAGCCCTTTGTCTGTCTGCTCTGTTTAGACAGCAAGCTCTTCAGAGGAGGGGCTCCTTTCCTGTGTTTGTACAAGTGCTTAGCAGGCTGAGGCCCTGACAGAGCTGGGTTCCTTGGGGGCTATCATAATGCACACTAATAATGAACCATATGTTGGGTTAGCCAGGAAAATGCTCAGGCAGTAGGCTGATTTTTCCTTTAATGAACCAGGTATTGCTGAGACAATGCAGACCATTTCCCCTTCTATCCCACTAATAATACATTTCACTTCTAGAGGAAGTAGTCCTAGGGATAGTGACGTATTTTAACCTTTGAGGTCTTGTTGTTAGTCTCTAAATGTCTACAATATATTTAGAAGAACTTTTCTGGAGTATTTTGCAGAGCAGCCACTCAGGAGTTACCTGTCATAGCCCTCATGGGGCAGCAGTTGTGGTGTGGGGACAGCCCTGCTCCCAAACCTGGCCAAAGTGGTGAAATATCTTGACTTGGGCTCAGCATCCTGCCAAGCTTCATTGCATTTTGGATTACTTTTGTTTGGCTCACTGGCTGAGCAAATTTTTGTCACTCACAGGTGTACGCCCAGCAGCTCCACAGAGTGATCAGCCACTTCATGTAGGGAGCAGCCTTGAAGTGATCAGCCTGTCTTAGAGGGATCTGTCAGGTGTCAGCAGAATTGATTGGTTTTGCAACTAGATGGAAACTCTGATTTTTAAATGTTTTTTTTTTCTTTCTTTCAGATCCAGAGAGATGTTCTCACCATGTTTTAGTTCACTCTTACCAGTTCTGTCTTATTATCATCAAAATATTTTGAGAAAAGTTTCAGGCGTATAACAACATTTAGAGATGTTGACACCAAGATGAAGCATTTAGATTTTTATTTTTTTGGGAAGAAAAAACTTGGAATTTTAATTTCATAAATGTTTTTCAAGTTGTCCTGAGTTAAAAGCAAAAGGGATACAAGGTCACGTTTAAAAAAAGTCATGCTTAAAAGTATTGGAAAACATACCAAGATGGTGCCTTAAGTTTTAGTTCTCATATTTTTCAGATTCTGTACTGCATTAGTATATAACTCTGAAAGAGTGTTAGCAAGTTCTCTTCACGGCTTAGTTAGACAAAATAATCCTTTTCCAGCCTGAGAACCAAGGTCCTCATAGCAGCTTCAGGCCCAAGAAAGTACAAACAACAGCAAATTGTGGGGAGCAAACTGGGAGGATGTGACTTCATTACCTGAAGCTGCAATTGGACAGTTAACCCCAATATGTAAACAGACCAAAACTCATAAAAGTGTGAAAATGTGTGACCTGTCATCCATCTTGGGTGTATCCACGGCCAGGCTCTTGCGCTGCCCAAGGTGTATCCTCTGAAGCCCTTTTTAATAAATACTTTATTTCTTTGTCTAGCCTCTGTTCTAGGTGGCCTCTCAAGGCATTAAAGATGACCCAGCTTTCAGCCAGAGGCCTTGTAGGACACTTGAAGTTCCTCACTAGCTCAGGGTAAGCCTGGCAAGCTGATGGTTGATGCTGATGTGGTCACCACAGCCACCCTGCCCTGGTCTGGCTCTGCTGGGACAGGGGTGTAAACCTGCTGGATCTGCCTGAGGCTGCACCTCTCTGCTGTCAGAGCTCACTTCAGCAGGAATCACTGGGAACGGGGGGAGGGAAATCGAGGATTTGCTGCTTGGTAAATCCTCCCACTTCCCTCCTCCCAGTGGAGACATTTGTGATAATCATGGAGAGTGCTGGCACTTCAGCAGCAATAACGGGCTCGGCGCAGCGCTGCGCGGTAATTGCCTCGCGCCCAGGGGAGGCACAGCGCTGCTTTCCTCTCAGCATTGTCCTCGGAGCTGGGCTGGAGTGGTGCCTTCTTCTGTCCCTGAAACATTGCTCCTTATCATCATCTTGATTTCCCTCACCAAGCAACACATGGGGTTATTTTTAGGTGGGGGAAAGGACGTGCAGGGCACCAGGAGATGCTGGGGTCGATATTTATGAGTAAATTCAAACAGAGCATGTTCTGCACGGTGTCCTGTAAAGTGCAGATCTGTTTGAATCGAGAGAACTATTTTAGTGAATTTATTGTTGCCTTTGATATGCTTTTTATATGTTCTTGTCAGAAGCTGAATTAAAAAAAAGTGCTGCAGTTCAGTGTTAGGCTGTAAAAACATAAAAATCTGGCAGAGAAAGACCTGTCATCATAACTTTCATCATGTTTCAAATCCTTACTTTGCCACATCTGCTCATTACATGAGACGGGCAAGGATTCAGAGCAGCTGAGCTTTGAGAAATTCAGTTACAGAAGGTAACAACTGATTAAAAGGTCAGGAGATGGCTTCAGAAATATTCCTATGGCCTCTTAGCTTCATGAATTTCATAAGTGGGATGCTGGTAGACCTCATTGCTGCATGTGCTTAGATACAGATTAGGCTGAGGAATGAATTAGAGCGAGGTGTAAAATAACTGAAATGTAAGCTGTGCAGCAAATGTACTTTTAAAAATGGTTGGTGTTTTTGTACAATAAAAGCAGAAAAAAGATCATGGCCATTTTGGGAGCGCAGTGGGTGAGATCAAGCATGGAAGGGTAAAGTTAATGGTGCTGTGGCGATTCATCTTGGATGATGACCTTGCCTGTGGGCTTTAGCTCTGTTACTTGGTCAACAAATGCGATTGTTGTTATTATGTTTAAGAGAAGCTACGGATTTTCAGACAGAATGATCTTTGGTTTTGTTTTTACTATTATTCTCTTTCCATCTGAAATACAGTCTTGCTGCAAAAGCACTGTTGGGCTGCATCTCCCCTCTGCTGCAAGTGGCCTCTGGAGGCAGCAGGGCAGTCCCCGAGGAGGTGGGTGGGTTCCCCCTGTGCAGTTGTGTTCCCTCTGGATGCTGCTCCCAGGGGCAGTGGGGCAAGCAAAGCCTCCCTTCTACTGCTCTGCCTGAACAGCCTTCCCTGCTGCTGGAGGCTTGCAAAGTCCCTGCAAAGATTCTGAGATTAGAGGAATGTTAATTTTAGTTTGATGTATAATTTTCTCTCTTAAAGAGGTTTTCAGCAAAAGAAAAGAGGTAACATAATCCAAAGAATCCAGAAGGTGGGGATTTTAAAAAAATAAGAGTCTCAAGCGTTGTGCTATTGGCTAGTTACCATAACAAAGAAAACAAGGTGCTGGTTGTGTATTTGTCTGGTCAGATGATTTCATAGGCTTTGTAGCTTGTGCACAGAGGGAAAAGGCTTTCTTCAGGGCAGTTGGCTGACTGGATTTTAAGGTCTTTAGTCTGAGTTACCTGGAACAGTAACTTCACAGCTGGATGGTGTCAAGGCCACTTAGAGCCCTCCCGTGGCTGTTGGGTTTTAAGTGGTGCTGTACACAGTCCTGTGTTGCAGTTGCAGTATCCCCTAATAGATAATATTTTAAAATGTACAAAGATACATTTGGTATAAATATAGCTCACAGCATGAGGCACTGAATAAAACATTTCTCTTCACTCATCGGGGAGGCTCATGCATAACTTACTCTTGGATCTGCTTCATCATTCAGGCGTTGGAGAGTCACCCCTAATTTGTGAAAACATATGGCTTATTCCACCCTTCCACACTGAGAATTCATTTGAGGCATGCTTGCCTGCAGTCTTGTGTTCACCATCTGGATCAACCTTCTGCAAGTTGAGGTAATTGGGAGTTACGGCAAGGGGGAGCAGGGAAGTGAGTTCCTCCTCCTCTGCTAAAACAGGAGGACATCTCTTCTGAATCTTGGCTTCATTACAGCCTGATAGACTGAATCTCGGAAAAAAAATCACGGACTAGGCAAATAGCCAGGTTACTGAAAGCACATTTTAGCCAATAACCATGAACTAACAAATAATGAAACTTTTTTTAGACTACATCTTGATTAACTTCCTAGCAACAGTGAGTGAGGGAAAACCTGCAGTGGATCCAGTAAGAAACTGTTTGGTATGTCAAAGATCTATTGCCTGTCATCCATCACACCTCTGGGTGGATGGAAGCTTTGAACTCCCATTGCTCCTGCTCATATTTGATGGAATAGGCAGATCTTAGAGTACGTATGCCACAGTTAGACAGGAGTCTTTCTTGGAAAAGCAGTGTGTGGCTTGTTCAGGTTTTCCCACTTGTTTTAATGCTGGACACACCATTCTCTCTCCTGCAGGGAGCCTGGGCATGTGGTCAGAGCCCTCCTGGGTGTGTATTGGACAGGCTGCATTCCCAGAGCATCCCTCAGGCTGGGCAACCCACAGAGACCTCTGATGGGAATCATCATTGCAAACCAGCAAGGTTTTGCTCAGTTTTACTGCAGTCCTTCAGCTGCCCCTGTGGAACTAGCAGCTCATTCTGGCTTGGAATGCAGAGTCTGAAATGCTCAGTTCTGCTCTGAGGTGCTTAGTAATGCCAGTGCTTTCTCACTCTACCATGGACCTCACTGTGACCTGGTATATTCCCAGGCAGAGAAGAAAGTTATTATTGGCTTAAGTTGTCCTTATGCCATGGGAACTGGTTGCATGCTGTGTTAGTAGCAATGGTAACTGTCAAAGCATTTTTTTAGAAAACCAATTGCAGCTTTATCCTGCACTGTTGTACTGGTACAGAGCCTTTGTGACACAATTTCTGTTTCTTTCAATAACCATAACTTCATCCAGTTTCTGAAAAAATATTTCATTTAAGTTAGTCCTGGATCAACAATAGGTACAGAACTATACGTCCATCAAAACTGAAAACTATAAAGCTTTTTTATGATGTTGTAAGCCCCTAATGGTCCATTTATTGTCTGTGTGTACAGCACAGAGTCTGCAGTTGAAGCTATTTTCTGTGCCCAGCTTATCCAACCTGTGTGGTTTTATCACCTGGAATTACCAGTAGCCCTTCTCATGTGCTACTGAGGTAGCAGAAGAGTGTTCATCCAAACTGTCTGTATGGGAATTACACTGGAGTTTGCCCATTTCTTGTGAATCCAGCCAGAATATTGAAGCAGGAAATGGGTCATACAGGGCTAAAGTGGGGTTGGGGTTTGCATGTGATTGTTTTCAGGTAGGTGAATTCTTGGTTTTTGTGTTGGAAAGAGTTCTCTGTGGCCATGTGCACGTCATGATTTGTCAAGGTCTATCAAATACAGGAAAGTGAACAATTTAACCCCACAAGTCCCTCTGGGGCAGTGCCTCTGGTTCCCTCTTTGCCGCAGCTGAAAGAGTTTGTGTGGATGAAGCCTGTTCTGGAGGCCACTGCTCTGGGTTTGCTTTGAAGACATTCTGCTGCATTTTTGGGCAAGATTTCACTACTGCTGCCTTAAGCCCCAGGCAGGTTTTGCTCTTTCAGGGCTGGCTTTCGGGTCCTTCTGGGTCTGAGAACATTGAACATACATGAAGCAATATATCACTTGTTTCAAAGTTGAGAGGGATATAAAAATATTCTGCACTGGCAATGCCTCTGAGTAGCTTTCACAATTTCCTCTCCTCACCACCCCCTCTTACTCTGTCTCTCCTGTGCTTTCTGCAGGAATGCTGTGCAGCCTTTTGCGTTGGCTGCACTCGGCTGTGTCCTCCAGCACCAGCTACTCCTTCACACCACTGTGTGTCCCAGGGAATCACCCAGCACAGCTTGAGCTGCAGCCTGAGAGAGGGAGAGGTGACTGGAAATATTTGGTGCCTCAGGACTGTGAGATTTTTTTCTCACTGCTCTGGGGATACTTGGTACGTGAGCATAATTTCAGCCTGGGATCAGTTAAGGGTTTGTATGACAGGACTGTGCTGGTCCTGGTCTACCCTCTTAATTTCCTTCTCTCTTAATCACAGTGTTCAAAATTACTAAAAGAGATTAAAATGCAAACTGGCACCATAAGCAAGCAGGATGTAATAGATGGTTTTCATGAAATAACATTAAAATAAAAGATAAATAATTTGTGAGTAAGTCTGTCATCAGCTTTGGATGGCCATAAACAAACACTAACGAGCTACTGCCCAAACCTCAGGAATTAGTGAATCCAGGTTCTCCTCTCCAGGCCCCAAACCTGTCCCAAATGACAAGATGTTTCATATGTCTTTCTTAGACCATCTTATCTTAGGATTTTTATGTGTAGAGTTTCAAAGTTTAAAATAACCTCATTTATATGAATCTGAAGATTTACAGAGTATTGAAAATGTTCATTATTTTGCAAATGTAAGTTTTTATTAATGAACAACTCTCACAAGCCACCTACATGCCTGATTAGTCATACCCTTGGTTTATAGAGAGATACATGGGGGAACAAAAGGTCATGCAAAATAGGAAGGAGGACTGACTCTGGCTTGGCTACAGCCCAGGTTACCAAACACACAGATTCTGGATTACTGGCATTTCTGAAAGGCTTTGTCACTAGCATTTTCAGTACTTGCAGAATACCTCTGAGACAGGCAGGTCATAGCAATTTAAAGTTGTTGGAATTTTTTTTTTTAGTTTAATTGAGCTGTAAATAAGCATCTGTACCTCCAACATAGAAATGAGACTGAAGAGTTTTGATGAGCCTAATGAATATTATCTCTAAAATGGCATGGGTATGTTCATAGATGTAAATTTCATGGGCTGAATAGCCTGAGAATACTCCAAGAATGCTTGGAGAAGCTTCTCTCTGTTGAGATTATCAAGTTTTTTCTCCATATGGATGGGTGTAAATGGAGATTGATGGGAGGAGCTGTTATTGTTATGTACCCATTAGGATGGTTCCTTTGTTTCAGTATGTAAATTGCATTTTGAAGAAGATGTCAAGCTAGTTGAAACAAAATGAGATGTATAGATGCTTTATGCTCTCCTTTCTCGTCAACTTCTGCTCAGCCCCATGTAGTTTTTCAGGAAGGAGTTAATAGTTTGCAGGCATTACAGCACATATTGGTGCTGAAGAAAATTTCAGTCTTCACCCACGTTGTGAATGGAAACAGCAATATCTGACAAAAATATATTTAGTGAGAGGGGTGAGGAGATGATAGTTTGAAGGGTGTATTTTGATTTGAAGCCTTTGGTTTGGCTTTGTTTGTCAGCCAGTGGCACTGCTCTGGGGCACAGGTGGAAGGCCAGAGCTCCCTGTGCTGCTCCAGGTGCTCTGCAGGGTCTGAGTGCAGCTCTTCCCTGCCCTCCCTCCTGCTGCTGCCACCGAGGGAGGTTCACTTCTCAAACACATTTGGTGAAGGAAGGTTTTATGAATTGGCCAAGGCAGTCAGTCAGATTCAGTTTTACTCCTATGGGTGGTGTCCTGTACAAAACAATATTCTGGACATTCAGTTGAAACGGGGGAAGTTAGATTTTTTTTTTCCCCCACTGGGCATCTTATTTGCTTCAATCTGCATGCTATTTATATTTGTAAAGTTAAGTGTTTGTGATCTGTTTACTTTCTCACTCCAGCTCATTTGCAAGCTGACACAGGATGTTGCATTCTAACTTGGGAAGCAATTTAATTTTGATACAAAAAGTAGATCGATTGTAATTCCCAGGGTGAGAACAAGGTCACTAATTCTATTGGATATCTCAGAGCCATTTCTTGATAGTGAAAGACTGTATCTTTTCTGCCACAGTAAATTCCATACATTTTAAGGTCTACACCTTGTGCTTAGGTTTTTTAAATTTTATTTTTTGCCTCTTAAAAATTCTTTGGAAGATACTGATGTCTGTGTTAGAGCACACCAATCAGTGCTAGATTTCTTGGCAGTGAAATGTTATTCATGCTGTGTACATAAGCTCCACATTGTCTTAAAGATTTTGCAGGTAGCTAGGAAAGAAAAGACAAGCATTTGTCTTGTGAAAGAAGCTTCCTATGTGATTTTAGCTGAGCTCTAGGTTTTGGAGCCAACTTAGCATTTAAAGGCTAGGCACACTTTAAAAAAATCTAATTAGTATTTAGAATAAACGGTAGCATTAATTGCAGTCAGTTCTCTATAAAAGGAATGAACTACCACTTAATTGCATTTAAATACAATTATACAAGAAGATACAAAAATGTATCTTGATTAAAGAAAGAAATAATTCAGGTTAATTCTTTTCTTTGGTAATGAGAGAAATTTATACAGAAAAATTGCATTATCCTGTGGAGCTGTCATTGGCTTCTTCCTGTAGTTGCTTCTCAGTCTTGAAATAGATATTCAAACACCCGTCTGTCATTTCAGCTTGGAATATTTTTCCTTCTCAGACAATAATTCTCTGCACCCAAAGTTGAAAGTCTTCCAGCTTTATGCTATCTCTGGTCTGTGGGGGTGCAGGTAGGAAGCAAGTGTATAAGTTGGCAAGTATATTTCTTCATGGTATAGTTTGCAATCAAGTGAAAATGAAACTATTTCAGTTTTGGTTTGTTTTTATTTTTCTTTTATAGGAATGGTTCAAACCTTTGCTAAAAAAAAATTCCAAGTGCTAATCCAGGAGGGGGCACGAAAGAAAGGACATGTGTCCCAAAGCCCTGTTAGGGAATGAAAGGTGCTGAGCAGAATTATTTTCTGAAAGATTGAAACCTGGTGTGTTGTGTGAAGTCTAATTTTAGACCACATTATGCTGCAATATGGTATCAGACTCAAAGAGCAGCAGGTGTCAGAGAATCTGCTAGCTGACACTCCATGTTACAGCAGAAAAGCTTTATTAAATTCATTTTCTAAGCTGCAAATAGGACTCTGACATGGTGTGAAATTCAGCTAAACTGAACTTCTTCAGCTCCTGCTCTAGCATGTCATGGATTTTCTGTAATCGCCCACTGTGATCTGGCTGGCCCAAGTTTAGAAATGCTGGCTATTAGCCTTAGCAGGAAAATGCTTTCCTTTTAAGCACTGTGTGCTTCCCACCCACAACCTAATGAATCCTCAAGGGGGTCTGAAATGAGACAAAACCCAACCCTGAACCAAGTGAGAGCAGGAAAACCTACTCTATGCCTTTCCCACAGGAGATGGGTCTAATTCACTGAGAAATATTTGGTGGTGGGGCCAGGATTACCTGGACGGAACAGCTAGTTTTATTTTGAATATCTGAAATATGGCTATACGCTAATTTCTATGGATGAGACGTTTCCTTGAAAATTTAGACGTTTTTTCAGGATAGAGAGAGAAAATACATGGACGCAAAAAAGGCAAAGTTTTTTTCTCTTTTTTTAATGCATGCTTTCAATATCAGTGCTGTGAACAGCAAAGCCACCCTGGCACGGGAAGGGCTCTGTCACCATGGGCTGTGTGCTGCCACCTCTCCTGCCCCACAGGGGCCGTGGGTGCTGGGTGGCTCTGGCAGCCAGAGCTCTGTCTCACGCTTCCGTGGTGCTTACCCTGCACTTCTGCACTCCTGCTTCAGAAAACCCTGCAGAGATTTGGCTTAGTGGCACACAAGCTCACAAAGTCTTCTAGACTTGGATAGAAAAGAAGTGGGGAAAAAAAACCCCAAACTTGCAGTGCTCCTGATTTTGGCAGTGTGGCACCCTGATTTAGCTGTGGCTGTTGTGTGAGGGGAGCTCAGTGCCCACAGCAATAGGGACAGTGTTATCAGAGGAGTTGCCATTCATTCTGAACTGTTCTGGCTGGGTTTAAGCATCCCTGAAAGCGTGGAGAAGCAGCAGAGAAGATCAAAAAAGAGCTGTCAAAGCTCTGAGCCTGTGGAATTAATTTAGAGAGCTCCCCTCAGACAAAACAGTGTCAGGTAAAGATGGTGTTTTATACAGATCAGACGTGATCAGCTGGGCATTGCTGGCCATCTCAGGGAGCAGCAGAACACAATAAAAGGGAGATGTTCAGGCTGTGAGCTGAAGTACTTTCTTTATTTTTTGGGAGGGGAGGATTCTGCCTTACCTCTCTTTTGAAGATGATTCCATGTCTAATCTCATAAAGAGTAAAGATATAAATAGATAAATAATTTCTAGGGGTGCTTATGACTGATGTGTTTTCTATTCACACTTTGGGTCCTAGTCCTTGTTGGGAGTCTGAGCTGCCTTTAGCCTCTCAGGCTGCTTTCCTCAGAAAGCAGCAAAGGAATGTGGAAAAAAAAATTATGCAGGGAAGAAACGGAAAATCTAGGGTTTGCATACAGATCCCCTTCACAGTCTGGCTGTCTGGTTCCTCCTGTAAATTGTGGGAGATCATGGTTTTGGACAATGCAAGGCATTGCTTTCTATTATCTCATTCAAGCTCTCACCCAATAGCCTGATGATGCAAGCTGTACACTCACTGACTTTGATTGCCAGAGCTAAAACAGAAACAACCCCAAAACCCCTCCACGTAATTTTCAAATACAGCAGTTGATTTGGTTTAGAAATGCTTGTGGTGATGCACAGGAGGTGCAGCCAAGCAATGATCTGATGCAGGGCTGGAAAATCAGCTGATGGGTGGGCAGGTGCACTGGGACACCAAAAAGGTGTCTTTGGCTTTGTAAGAGGGCCACGGACAGGAGTTGAGCTGTGTGGGGTCTGAACAGTTTGGATTTTGTTCCAGTGTGGCAGTGGGGCCAAGTGGCCTTGTCAGTTTGTGGGCAAACCCAAGCAGTAAGTTTGTAAGAGTGCAAAAGCAATAAGATTGTCATAGTGCAAACCATTCAGCAAGATTTTGAAGCTACTTTCAGGGTAACTGTGTTTCTCCATGTGAATTACTGAATTTCTTTCTTTAAATGAACCTGAAATTCTCACCAAATCCTCAACTGAGGCTTTAAATATGAAGTTAAGAACAATATTTCTGGGTGAACCCTTCAAATTGCTTTTTCTATGTATCTTTGTGGGCTTCTGCTACACAAAATGCATCAGGATACTTGCAAGAGGTAGTAGCCATGCAGGGGACTGTGGTACCACTTGATGTGTGCTGATAAGAAGGGTCTCTGCAGGACTAAGAGCAATAGCTGTATTTTATTCCAAGATGTAGAACCCCTTATATTTGGGACAGGATTTTTTGTTTTGTTAATAATTTTTTACAAGAAAGCAAGACTTTGGACTGGGTGCTTCAGCAGTATTTTCGAGAGGGATAGCCGTAATTTAATTTCTGGCACTCCTGGTTTGAAAAGAAACCATCAATATAATAATAATGTGTTTTCAGTTCATATTATGTCGAGGAAATCTGTGACTTCATCTCAAAGATGACCTGTTAAGGAAACTTTAAAATTAGCTTCTACCACTCCTTTTTGTTTTGCTTTTCCCTTTGGGTTTTAAAATATTGTACAAAGGTCTGGGAAGCTTTGAATATTCCCAGATTTCTACTTGGAGATTTTTTTTTTGTTGTATTTAAAAATAACACTAAGTCTGCTGTTGCTCTTCCCCTCCCCCCTTTTTCCCTAGACAACTCCTTGGGGATTTCAGGGACAGGAAAGCGAAACACGGCTCAGCGAGTCAGAGGCATTTAATTTTTAGAAGAATTTTTTCCTAAGCACTTGGATTCAACAGGTGCTAGTGCAAAAAGCAGGATATTGGACCTGGACCAGCTTGGCTTGACATTTCTTCTTTCATCTTCTTTTGCAGCTATAATTGCATGAGTTTTCATAGGTTTGGGTTTGGTTTTTTTTTAGGATAGACAAATTATTAACTTTTTAATATGAAAGTATTTTCCCTCCTCTATAATTTATTTAGTTCCTTCACAAGTTTTTTATGCATCACAGATAAGAGAAAAAACTAATTATTTTTTTTTAAATAATTATTAAGAGAAGCCTCCAGAAGCTCTGGGTTAAGAGCAAAAGTGAAATGAGCAGACAATCCACAGCCTCCAGAATGCATAGAGATATTTGTGGCTTCCCAAGCTACACCCCTGGTGTTGTGCAGGATCCAGTCCTGGGCAGCCATGCTGCAGAAGGAAACCATCAGTGTGTGACTGACAGAGCTAAGGAAACTTGGTTGTTTATGTGCAGCAGGAACTTTACATTTAAAATCAGTTCTGAGTGGTGGCTTAACATGCAAATTCAGAGAAGTGAAAGCCATTTGTTGTCCCCAGGTCCCACAGCAGCGAGGAGCAGCCAGTCCCAGTCACTCCTTGGTTTTGGACCAGGCCAGCAGGGCAGGCACAGGAGGCTCTTGCTGGTCCCAAACTGCAGCAGAGTTTGATGTGCCTGCTGAAAAGGTGCTGCCTGGGAGGTGAGTGTGAACAGAAATGCTCAGCTGGCTCAGAGCCTGCTTTCTGCTTATGCCTTGAGGGACTGATGGAGAAAATGATGTCTGGGAGCAGAGTGACGTGCAAAGCCCGTGGGTCATACCTGGCAGTCCCTCTGTGCTCTTTTGGCTGCCTGGTTGGGATGCTAACATAATGAATTTTAATTGAAAAAAAAAAATCTTTTGGTGGAAGCATATTCTCAGATGGGGGAAGGATAAATTACAGAATAATTCATGGACTATTTGCAGCTCTTGAGAATTCAGCTGATCTAAATAATGTATGTTTATACATACAAATTGTGTGTGTGTCCCTGCATATTTTAAATGTTTGATTGTTTCACATTAAGGAACAAGTGCTTACTGTAGAACACTGGAACACTTGCCATTTTGGTTTTAATTTTTTGCTATTATTATGAATCTCACACAGATTTTCCTTGGGATATGTTTCATACCTGCAATTATCGCTGGCCTAAAACCATGCAGGCATGGCAGGCAGATAGCATCTATTTAAATCCTGAAGAGCACCAGAAGAGACAGAGCAGCCATCATCCCCCAGCTAATTAGGGATAAGACAAGGTGGAAGATCTAGTGCTGCCTCCTTCTCTGCCTGCCTGTCTGGTGGGCTTGCTCCAGTGCAGGCTGAGCTGCTGGTGCCTCACAGAGAATTAAGTGGCATGATGGATTTGCAGTGCCTGGTGCTCTGGCTGCACTAATGACAGCCTGGTCCCAGCGTGCTGGCACATCCACAGCACAGCCCAGCTGCCTGGCAGCAGGGGCCCCTTTGCAGCTCGTGCAGACCTTGGCCTCTGAAATAGGCCTTCTTGTAGGTAAAGGAAGAGCTGCTGTCAGCTAGAAGAGCAGAAAATTCAGTGGTGTGCTCTGCAATGCGCATGAACATGCGTGCAAATGTCGTAAGAATCACCCACTGCTATAAACTTAGTGTGGGGAAGAGTTAAGCAGATGACAACAAGTGTTTGGACACGTAACTGAGCTCCTGGATGGTGAGAATCCAGTCACTGGGAGGCCCAAGGTGCTAAAGGTTTGCTTTTATGGGTGTATTTAAACTTCAGGCTGTCATTGACTCTGAAGGAAGCCCTGAAGATGCAAGAGGATTTCACTGTACAGTCAGGTCAGAGGATTCCAGAGGCTGCTGCTGCTGTGTGTAAGCTCTCAGCCTTGTCTTCCAGTGCTGCCTGGCCTTGGCTGTGCTCACCCCTGTTCTGACCAGGGAGGACAGCACATTGCTCTATAACCATACCTACACTGTGTTGAGCTAATAGGGTATCCAAGTAGATATGTGATGAGTTTAAGAAAAATCATGAATTAATTGAAATTAATTAGAAAATCTGAAATAGGAGTGAAATGAGATCAGGTGTTCTTTACAAGTACCTGCAGGTTCCATGTGCTCTCTGAAAAGGTCTGAATGGAGCAGTGATAAAGGGTGAGCAACTGGTAGGAGCTCCCTCGTGCACGGAACCTCCACATCTCACTGCCCGAGGAATATAAACAGGGAAAGCTGCAGCATGCACTGAGCCTCAGGAGTCCAGAGGTGCAATGCAGGGGCAGAAACATCCATGGGGGTTCAGGCTGCCTTTGGATGACTGGGGAAGAGCCCTGCTACAGTGATTTTCCTTGGCCAGTGTGGGAACAGGGAGGCAGCTTTCTGAGGTGTGCTTCAGGTTCAGTATTTTTCTACAGTTTTGTTGGAAAAGGGGTTCAAATTTAGGTTAATTTACTTCCATATCAGGATAGCATCTAGTGTAAGGAAAGAGTGAAGATGGGTCCTGGAGGGACCCCACTGGTGACAGTTGTTGGTGCTGGTGTGCATCTCCAGCAGTGCCCAGATGGGACATGGCATGCACGAAGTATAGTAGAGGAGGATGAACAGAACAAACTGACCCTTGAGGGGAAAAGTGGGACTTGTTTGAAGAAACTAGTTTCAGGTAATTTCAGACTCAAGCATATGGGGTGAGGGTGACATCAGGCTAACAGGTGTGTGTCCTGGGTGCTGAGGTGGTGGAAGGACACAACTCCTCTGAGGACAGCCATGGAGATGGACGTCAGCCTGTGGCAAGGTGTCCAAGCCCCAGAGAGGCTGTACCTGTGAGCTCAGGGTGTTCATGTCACTGAGCATCCTCACACACTGACTGCTTTTGGTCATTACTGATTTGAGTCAGATTCAAAGCAACAGAATAGAGGCAATAGCTGGGATTTTTATAGGGCATGATGGCTTATTTAAATGCAAAATTCTGGCAATAGTGCCTTCATCTTAGCACAGTAAACTATCAATAGCTGCCTCTTAAATAGCCTTGTATTTTAAACAAGATATTACTAGTAACCAGCATTTACTATTAAGTGTAAACAAGTCCCAGAAGCACTGCTGGATCTGTGTTTTTTTTCTAATCTGCATAGCTGTTAAAACTCCTTTTCTGCAATGCTGGCTAGCTACATTTTAGGGTTATATTTCTGTCACCACTGCTGCTCCTCACAGGTGCAGAGTTGCTTCCCAGAGAGATGGGTTTGCCACAGCACCCCTTGTGCTGGCCTACCTGGTACCAGCCCTGCCAGGGCCCCGGGAGGTCCCAGTTTGAGTGCTGGCTGTGGCTGCGTGCAGGTTGCACACAGAGTTCAACTACCAGATGGGGGACACTAAATCTGCTTTGTCTAGCCAAGAGCTGGCAGACAGAGCACCACTGCTGCTGTCAGCCAGAGAAATACTGAAAATTGCTCAATCAACATAATTCATGGAGCTTTGTGGCAGGCCTGCAGCCCCGCGGGGCAGGGGGGCAGTGCCAGGTCAGCCATGGAGCCTGTGAGCCCGTGGCCCTGCTCCCTTGCTTGGAGGACACAGCTGCCTGCTGCTGCCCAAGTGTGGTGGCTCTTGCAGAGGTACTTTCAAGGGGAAAATACTGTGAATGACACCACTGCTCAGTAATTCCTGCTTTGTTTGCAGAGAGGGGTCATGGCTAAGAGCTCTGTCCCTGATCCCTTTTATGATGTTGCCTTAAAGCACTCTGAGGACCACAGAGATACTGGGCTACCCCTCACCCTTCCTACCATCCCTGCTTGCCATAAACTACAGACTCAAGGTGAGGGAGAAATAGCAAACAAGGTTAAATCTTTATGGGCAGAGCTGGGCAAATACTCCGGCAAGTCTCAATCATTCTTTCAAACAGAGAGAGGTTTAATTTGTGGTATTGTATTTCCAGCCCTTATTTGCTCTTCATGCTCTGTAGCAGTGGGGTTTCCAAGAAGAGAGCCTTGAGCAAATGGAGCCTTCAAAGGTCCTGGCAGCAGTGAGCAGTGCTGCAAGCTGTGGAAATGGGCTGCCTCATGGTGCTGAGCAAAGCGGGCACTTGTGTGGTGTGCTCAAGTGCCCAGCTGAAACATCCTCTTTGGTCAAAAAGTGGAATAAGGGGCTGACTCTGAAGAGCAAGCACCTGCTGTGCAGAGGGGGACAGCTCACCAGCATCAGTGGCCCTGCACTGGTGACATGGTCAAACAGGTGCAGACCAAACCTTAAATCAATTTAAAAATAATTAAAATTGTACTTTTCAATCAGTGACTGGTAGTATACTGTACTTTTGTACCAGTCTGCCTGGTATTTTTTGTCTTAAGCTGTAAATTATGTAAGCTGGTAGCTCCTTCTCTCTAGTCCTGAATCCTCCTGGAGAAGTTTATCCAGCATGTAAGTGTAGGGGTGTTAGTGTTTGTAAACATGCAGGTAAATCTGCATAGATGTGTTTGCATTTTGGTGCAGCCCTGCTAATGGCTAGTAAAACTGCTTTTTAGTATACTGTATGGAATATGTCTTGCAAATACCCTTAAAGGTTCAATTACAGAGTCAATTCAGTAGCTATTAGTAATGAAACATAAATGCAACTTCACATTTTTGCCAGCTGGCTCAGGTAGCATGCTCTCATCATCTACAGAAGCACAGCATTTTTCAATTCTCTGGCTGAATATTAAAATCCAAAATTAGACTATAATTACCAAAGGGTTTGATGGCAGTCTGTAGCCAGACCAAAGAGGGCTCCTTCCTCCTGTGTGTCCTGCAGGAGCTCTGTTCTGGAGCCCAGCTCTGCAGCTCATCACATCTGCTCAGGTGGGGCAGACAGCTGCCAAGAAATCTGTGTTTTTGCAGTACCAGCAGGAAGCTGGTCAGGAGATTTCATCAGCTGCTTGATTTATATGAATGAATGCAGATTTCTGTGCCTTAGGTAATGCAATAGTTTTGAATCCATTTTTACTTTTTTTTCCGTTTCTGTCAATGGCAGCAACTACTGTTTTTGACTGTATCTATATTACTAGACCTTGTGGGGATGTAATATTTTCATCTGGTCCTGTGTCCATCCCCACAAACAGTGTGGTTTTCTCTCTTTCTGTCACCTACATGTCATTCTAATGTTTTCCATAGTGTAATCCTCTACTTGATGCCATAACAGAGGAACACAGTGATGTTCTGTAAGTAGCAGTCCAGAGAACAAAAGACTACTGCCATGCTAATAGGGTATTTCAGTGAATAGAGTGGTAGTACAGTGTATTTTATTAGGTGATTTGTTTCTGTTAGTGGCCACTGGGTGGAGGAAAAACTGAAAAAGCTGAGAGCAGGAGCACAGCCTAAAGTGTCCTGATTTCCAGGGCATTCAGGGTGCCTGCAAGTCCTGTTTTGCTGACAATGCACAGCAGCTCCTGAAAAATCAGAGGACTTCTTTAGGTGCCTGGTTTTGAAATATGGGACTGGGCTTGTGATAATTCCAAGGTGCAGTTTAGCAGAAAGGTCAAGGAATAGTAAGTGGTGACTGAGCGAGGGCAGCTTGGGCAGCGTGAGGTTGGCACGCTGAGCCAGCACCAGTGGGAGCAGGGCTGGGAAGGGAGCTCTTCAGGAGGTGCTTGCTAAGAAAAGGCAACACTTACGCTTGCTTTTTCTTTATAATTCTATTCCCTATTATTTTAAGATCTGGGGAGCAGAGGATTTGCAAAAAACCAGTGGGAATGTAACTTGGCCGTACAAATACATTTGCTGACTGCGGGGTGTATTGCATCTAGAAATTAACTGTGGGCACAATAATTTAAAATCCTGTTCCTTTTGATCCCTCCTGTTGTATGTTAACCTGAGGTTACATGCAAGAAATTACTGTTTCTAACCTAGTTTCTTCACTCTCCTGCAGGCTGGGGATGAGACTAGCCCCTTAAGTTGCTGCTAACACTCCTGCAGCATGGGCTTAAAATGAATATGAAGCAGTTGCTTGGAAACCCTCCTCCTCTTTGTGCCACTTATTTTACTTTCTCAAGATGTCTTTTTCCAGACTATTAATTGTAAGTGGCAAAAATATTACAGGCGGAGCTGCTGGTGTCTCTTGCTGTGAAGATTGTGTAACAAGCCCCTGGTTTGATTGGCATTTGCTTTCCTAGACTTGAACCCTTTTGAAGAAAATTCGAAGGGAATTTGCTGTGCTAAGTAACTCCCTAAACTCTTTAGGAAGATTTAATCCAAACTGATGCCTGGGAATAGATCTAGAGAACAATACACTGGCAAGAAACAATGGGGTGAACTTTGAAAAGGTAAAATATCTCTGTGCTTTGAAGCAAGGATCTGAAGTTTGGTGGGGAAGGATTGTCTGGCTCTTGACTCAGGGATATTTTTCTTGCCATTTCCAATCTATGAACATTTGGTTAAGTTCTGGCATTTCCTTAACTTATAATTTACACATGTTGCATAGGGACAGCTTTGGTGTGTTTAGCAGTTAAAACCAGAACCAATTTCAGCCCCACTCTGGACTGAGCTGAAGTCAGCCCTCCAGGGGTTATACCTTATTGAAGGGATATGCAGAAAGTGGATAAACTATGTGCCAAGAAATCCTAATTCTAACATCTCTGAAATTGTGAGTACTTTGCTTTGCAACCTTAATGTTCTTACTGGGTAGTTTTCTTGTGGAAAGTATATATTTTTAAATTGGGCAATTTAAGCATCAACTGCACATATCTTAAAATTTCTGCAGTAGGAGAATCTAATCTTTTTCCACACAATTTTGTTACTGTCAGTCTGTTGGGAATGCCAATGGGCATGGGATCCTATAGCTTCGATAAGAGGGATGTCAGTGCCAAAGGCTGTGTGTAAAATTTAAAGTGCATGGATCCATAAAATGCCTCAGGGTTATCCCTACTATCTGTAGGAAACAGTCCTACAGAGAATACCCTGGGACTGGATAACACTGGGAAGGCAGTTTTCCTGACACTGGATCAATGATTTATTTTATTTTGGAAGTCTCTTCTGAGTGGTAGGGTGGGGGCAAGATAACTCTGGAGGGTTTAGCAGCATGAGATCTCTTATGCAACTAAGCAAATAGCTGGGCAGTCTGGTTACACAGAGTTTCAAAATACACCAAGCATGCAAACATTTTTTTGAGTAAAATAGTAAAATGCTGTTTGTTTCAGTGGCATGCAGAACACAATGCACACCGTAAAATTTTTTAAGTGGGAAAAAGCACTGGTAGGAAACTCTAGATTGTGGGAATTGTTTGCCTCTGTATTTTTGGATGTTGCTACAAACCATGTTGCCTGTCCATGTATTAATGCTAGTGCAGTGTAATTGGGTGTTTGGAGGCACAGAAGGATTTTTTTGTGTTCAGGAGACCCTTGAGTCTTTCTGGGTCTTGTAGTTCCTAAAAAAAGGGAGGCTGATGGGTATGTGTAGGCTAATGAGGCTACAAGACATCATTTGGATAGAACCAAGAGGGGTGTGGGGCAGAAAAAGGATTTGGGTTTTTTTTGAGTGTGAAACGTGCTTTAAAATGGATTTATTGCTTTATAGTCCACGAGGGGCTACCATCCACCTGAGCTGCCTGGACCTTCTTTTTTCACCTGAAAATTTAGTCTGAAATTTGAAAATTTGGGTGATTTTTGAAGGTTTTAAGCATCTGGAAATCCTTGAGATGCAGTCCCTTGCACGGACTGTGTGCCCAAGCAGCTCTACATGGCCTGGAGACCCATCTGGCTGAGCCTGCTCTGCCCAGGGCACCTGGACTGCTCCTCCCCAGGATGTCCTGGTTAGAGGGGCTGCAGCCCAGCCCTTCCAGCCTGAGCTCACACAGATGCTACAGTTCAAATTTCCATATCACAGAAAGCTGGCAGGACTGCACGTCAGCAGTGCTAAAATATGGCTGGAAGCTGTGTGCATCCATGGGGATCTGTGTGCTAGCATTCCCTCACTCAGTAGGGGTGTGATGAGTTCTTCATTAATATTAGCTCTGGAAGGAGCAGATGGTGCCAAGATCTTGCACCTCAGAGCCAGAATTACAGTTTGGAGCCAGCTGCATCGTTTTCATTAGCTCAAGTTTCACAGGCCCCTTCTAGCCTTCATTTACCTTTGTAAGTGGGATGAGAGTGCCAGCTCAATGAACTGATGTGTTAAACATGAATAACATGTTGAATGATTATCCTAAGCAGCAGTACTGACTGATGAGGTAGTGCCACGTTTCAAGCCTCTCTCTAGCTGATGGCATATGTTGCTTTCACCAATAAAATCGGTAGACTCTAGAAAACTGGCTCTCAAGTTGCCTGGAGAAAGCCGTAAGCAGCAGCAGGAATGTTCAAGGGCTGGATGGCAAGGAAACCTCTGGCAGCTCTACATAACTCCTACTTGGATGGTGAGAATCTTGAGAAGAGGTAGTGGAAAGGCAACAGGGAAGAATGGATGAGATCAATATTTTGTACTTGTATTTTTGTGTATTAAATTGGTGAATGCTGCATTGGCACAGACAGGTTTCATAACACCGTGATAGTAGAACAGAAGCATTTTTTAATGCTGTAAAGGTCAGTGATAAAATGAAGATGTCTAAATATGTATGTATGTAAAATGAAGGTAACAACATTGTGGTGAATGAGTACAGTGGAATCCTTACAAGTAGTGCAGAGAAGAAGATGAGAAATCAGAGGATCTTGATGAAAATTACTTAAAGGTTGCTAAAATAGAAATCACAATGTCAGGTTGCAGTGGTGTGGTAGGGATTCCATAGGCTGATTCAATTAACTTTGCTCTGCTTAAGCTCACCAGGAATGTGCTCAGACACATGACTGAAGATTCAGTGTGTGTAGCTTGCACCAATAGCAACTGGAATTTTGAACATTTGGCTTAAATAAGGCAGCATGTCATTTGCTTCACAATGCACTCTAATCTGCTTTAAAACACAGATGGATCATCTCAACACAAACTTGAAATATCCTGTTCATGGCAAAATAATTTAACTCTGAGAGAGGATATCTCCATCTTGTGTACATTCATTTGTCTAATTGTTCCAGCTCTGGCATAGAACTCCTGTTTTCCAGGACCTGAGCTGCATACAGAAGTCAATAGGAACATTACTTTCAGCTTGGCAGGGGCTGTAAGCAGCACTGACAGAGATTATTGCTCTTGCTACACTGTAAATTTGGACAAGCTAGCTAAACAGTGCAGTCTTTTAAGTGGATGGTTGTGAAAGGTTTTTAAATCTTGTCTATTGTCCATTAATGACTTTTCCCTGTTTGTTTTTTCTTGTTGATCCAGTTGGTTTGATGCAAATGCAGTGAAACCATTCGGGAATACAAAAAAGTATCAGAAAATAACTTTCAGCACACTTAAAAAGAACTCTCTAAGACTTCAACTAGATACAAAGGCCTCTTCTGGTAGCATTTACTTTTTTTAAAAAGGGACTTGTTGATTATTACTGTGCCTGGATTTAGCAGAGTGTAATTTATTCCTTTCCCTAACAACTGGCAATTAAACACAAAAGGTGAAATGCATCCCACTGAAGCGAAGGGCAAAACTCCCACTGTCTTTGGTGGGACCAGGAATTCACCCAAACTGTTCATGGAGAAATACTCTGAACACAATGTTATGAGCTATGCTTTGTGGTAGTAAAGAGCTTTTATTAAGCTCACAGCTCCAGATATTCACATGATGCATTTGCGTGGTCTTTGCTGTGCTGCTGGTTTCCCAGCTACTAAAGGGCATGTACAACTTGTAGTAAAAGGGGAGTTGGTAGCTCTGTGTACATATTTCTTTCAGGCAGCAGGTACTCCAGGTACCAGCCTGTATCTGGTGTAAGGTAGAGACTATACCCTCTGGTAAACGAGGAAAATCTTCTCTCAGCCTGTATTTCTTTTTCCTGGGTCAAGGGAAGGCTTAGAATCAGCTCCATCAGGTTTCTGCTCCAGCATTAGTCACTAGGATTAGCTGACACTGGGACCACCTTAACCAGGAGGGGCAGTGACTCCATGGATCCAGGCTGGCTGGTATCTCCAGATATTACTACCTCCCAGCAAGACAAGTTACTCTGATAGTCACTTAAAAAAGCAACTCCCCAGCCACATCACTTCTTGCTTGCTGGGGCTTCATTCAGAAAAGAACAATTGACCTCATTAGTAAACTAAAAAAATGTCTAGAAACATAAAAAATATAATTTTTGGGATGAGAGGGAGGAGGAGAGTACCTGAGGCAATTATTATTTTGGTTCAAACTCTGCTCTGATAGCAAAGAACCTCATAGAACTCCACCATGCTTGCCTGCTGCAGAGGCCAGGAGGTTTTCAGCCACCAAGGCCTCATGAGCAGGGAAGGAGGACAAAAGAACTCACTAGAAGAAAATAAATCACAGTTGAGTGGGAGCAGCACAACCACTGCTCCTAGAACCTGGGAGCTCTGGGGACCTCTTGGCTGGTCACTCACAGAGTTGCTCATTATGGAAGTAGAGTTAGCCAGTAAAGAGAAAAAGAAATGTTCAGCAGCAACAAAGCTGAACACACTCATTTCACCTCAAGTTGTACTGTAGCCTCCTTCTCAAGAAAGAAAAGAGGGTGATGAATGCAAAACCTGCCTGTACAGATCCCCTCCTGAAGGGCATTAGGTGTACACTGCACAGGAAAGGTGTTCACATCTTTAAGCAGTGATCTTTGTCCAGCGTGGTGTGGTTCCAGCAGATGAAACTCCCACAAAACCAGCTTCTGCTGGATCTCTCCAAATAAGCCAGATAGTTTTGTGGCTGGCTGGGAAAAGGAAGGTTTGCCAGTGTGCTTTGTATGAGCAAAGGAGGGTCCAAGATGGGAGAAACGACACCTTTCTGCTGATGCTTCTCCTAAGGGGATCTTTCCTCTCAGGTTTAAATGACTTGGAAGTCCTTTCTTTGCTCCATCTGACAGGGTGAAATGAAACCCCACAGTGGTAAGAATGAGTGTGTGGGGCTGTTCCTGGACACCACACACCCCATATCATGCCTGCATGCAGGTGAAGGGATGTTGGTGATGGAAGAGAACAGCAGATTCCCTTCTCCCTCCGGTGTGTGTTGTGTGCCTTATTGATTCTTAAGTAAATTCAGGTTTAATAGTCATTCACACTGCAGCTGCATGTGGGCTATGGTGGTATGAGGGCTCAGGCTCTGTGGCTTTTGCCTTTTTTGACTTGTAAATGACTTTTTTTTTCCCATGAAGATTGACTTGAAGAGCTTCTTCTGGCAGAAGCCAGAGGATCACTGAACACTGCAGCTTTTTGTGTTTAAAGGTAGATTCGCTTCATGAAACCCACATAAAGAAGTTACCATTCAGAGAGGAGCATTAACAAAGGATTTTTGTGTTTCCAAATCATACCCTATATAGTGAACACTGTGGCTGTTTAAGAGACTTCCTGTAAGGTAAGGGTAGGGTACATGTGGTGGATTGGCCCTGGCTGAATGGCAGGTACCCACCAGAGCTGCTGCAAGTGCCCTCCTCAGCTGGACAGGGCAGAGAAAATAGAGCAAAAGGCTCATGGACCAAGATAAGGGCAATAATTGGGAGAGATAAGAGGCAAAAGATCCAGCAGACAATGTTAAAGAGCAGAATGGTTATGGGGAGTTGTTGCTGTTCTAATTGTGGTGGAGGGATGAATTGTGTGTCACTTGCCCACTTCCATTCTGTGTTACATCATTTTGATTTTGGTGTAGGAAATTCTTTGTTGTTGGTTCAAGTGAAGATTGTGTGATGAATGTGGATTTCAGTGGTAATTCTTAATATTTTACAGAGGTGAGGGGTGGAATGTATTGGGTCTGTGTGGTTTTGTGGTGGAGGGGCTACAGGAGTGGCTTCTGCCAGAAGAGAGGGGTGGGAGAAGGTGACTTTATGATTTTGGTTTATTTCTCATATACTGCTCTGATTTGATTGGTAATAATTTAAATTATTTTTTCCTCAAGTTGAGTCCATCTTGGTTATGATGGTAATTGCTGAGTGATCTCCCTGTCCTTGTGTCAGCCCAGGAGCCTTTAGTTGTATTTTCTCTCCCCTGAGCAACTGAGGAAGAGAGTGACAGTGTGGCTTTAGTGGGCACCCAGGATCCAGACAGAGTCAACTCCCACAGAAAATAACAGGTTTTTCATTTAGTATAATATTAAAAGCATACAGTATGGTAGTACAGAGCTGAAAAATGGTGTTTTTGTGGTATAGTCAAGGGAGTAAAACAGGGAGAAAATACATTTTCATCTAGCAAGACTTGAAATATGTATCCACTTCAGGTTTTGTTAATAATGTTCTTAATTTGCAGTGTGTCATAGGAGGGCAGCATTAGTTATTATAATGCTGTATTTATGATGTTATCAGTAGCAGAGCTGCAATACAGTTTTCACCACAGAGCAGAACTCAGATTACTGGGGATTTAACATGGAAGTTCAATAACAATAATTTAATATGTACTATGCACAATCAGAATGCTAGTTTTTTCTTTCAGCAGGAAATAATAGTGTTGGATCATTAAGCCCTGTTCCCCATTTAGAAAAGAATTACACATAGAGGTCCATATCATTCTGTGGTTTCATTCTATGCAGTTACATTGGCTTTAGTGTTGTGACACTGATTTATGTCAGGAAAGCACTGAGCCCAGCTGTCAAAAACACTATCTTTATGTGGCCATAAAAGTCACAGAAAAAATCATATCAGCATATCAAAGGTATTAACTATGTTTTAATATATTTTGGCAAAAATGGAACCTGGAGGATCGCAGGTAAAATGTATTTACTTTTTGGTCTTTGACTTCTAACTTCCAGTTCAGTGCAAACTGTCAGAGACCAAAATGTCACTGATTTCTGGAACTTTTTCCAAGTGAATTTATTGCTCCTGGTATGTGCTAAGTTAACAGCCTGGAGACTGAAGCTTTTTAATTTGGGTGGATTTCAAGGTTCCCACACAGAGCCTGATTGTTTCCATTTTTGGGAAGGGATTCTCTCTGTTTGTCCCTTGTACAGTCCCAGGCTTGCTGATGAAATAAATAATCATAAATAACAATAAATAATCATAAATAACAATAAATAATCATAAATAACAATAAAGTCTAACAGGATCTGTGCAGCTGTCTTGGACAGGGCTTGGGGGATGAGACCCACCCGTTCTGGGTGCCAGTGCTGCTGTGCCTCTCCTGGCTGCTCACCCTGCACATTCTGCCCATGGACCACCAGAGCAGCTGCTGGCCCATGCCTGGTCCTATCAGAACTCTGCAGCCTGCTCCCTTTTCCTTTTCTCTGACAGATTTAGGAATCTGCTTCCTAAAGGAAGGAAGGAGTGGCTTTTGGCCTGCTGCTAAAAGCAATTTTTGATCATCCCTTCTGGGGTCAGGCAGCTTATTCTACACCTGAAGCTGGATGGTGTTTTGATCACAGAGCTGCCACCACAGGTACTTGTCCAAATATTTGATATGAACTAAAGAAAGAAGGAATTGGAAGGTGGAAAATTTCTCAAGCTCAGTAACATGACATAACAAATTGGAGCTGTTAGGAGCCAGGAAAGTTTCCCATCTAGTTTCCATGCAGACTTAAGGATCAACCCTGGGCTGGTTGGTGAGCCAGGGTAAAAGCCTCAGGGAATGCTCTGCTCCTGTGAGCTGTCAGCCCAAATGCTGATACCTGGTGTCACCATAGGATGGTAGCACCTTGCAGGAAACACACACATCTTGCAGGATTGGTCTGCCATGTGTTTCCCCACCCAGTAAATTCTCTGGATGTAGTCAGTGAGTAGAGCAACCGCCTTCAAGTGCCTAATATAGGGGATTAATGTTGGCATTGGGCTGAGCTGTATGGCTTTGCTTTTAATACTAAAATCAGGATGTGGGAGAAATGTGAAAAAGCTGAGCCAGGGTTTTGCCCTTTGAAGACAGGGAAAGGTCTGTGCAATAAGCTACCCTTTATACCAGGCTAAAAAGAAATCATTCTTTCTCATTGTTGTCAAATTGGCCCAAAGTATCACTGTGAATATATCTAGTTGTTTCCAGTTGCCTTTAACTGAGTTAGATATGGAATATTTGAGTTTTTTATAAACACAAGATGAAATTATCATGATTTTCCAGAAGGCTCACAATGCAGTATAAACAATTCAACTGAAGTAAAGTATTTATTAATAATCTCTGAAACACTGTAAAGATTATTTCCTTGTCTGAAGCTAAAAATGCCAGAGTATCTGCCTTCACAGGAGCAATCCTTTCCTGGCTCACAGGCACTTCCTGTGGGAAGGTAAAGGGCTGTTCCTCACAGCATTCAGTATTCAGTGTCTGCTGGCTCTGGGGATGGTGATTTGTGCTAGTTGTTGGTATCTGTTGGTATCTTATTTATCAATGGCCAGAAAAAACAGACATTGAACTTTCAAGTCCATTAGCAGGACTTGGGCTCATGTGCTGAACTGATTGATGCTGCTGCATTATTAGAGTTGGTGTTCTTCAGATAAAATAAGGGAGATTTTTTTTTATTAACTTGTTACATCTCCACCTGCAAAGAATTGCCTTGTTTCTCTATTATTAATGAAGTTCCAGATTACTTTTTTTCTAATTTTCTCCCCTCTGTTCCCTCAACCTCCCACCCATTGCCCTGCCAGCTCAGCATACTTTTGATTAACAGGAAAAGATTTTATCTGTCTCTAATGTTAAGCTAGTCTGTCTCTTTGCCCTTGTGGGAATGAAAAAATCCAGTGGCATTAAAAAAGGAACCATGAAGACTCCTAATGTCATCCTGTTCAGCATTCCCCTTCTTAGTGAAACAAGCTTTAATATTCAGGACATTGAATAAGCTGTAGGAAGTGCCAAATTCTTGCTTGTATACTTGTTGCATTGCCAAAGTCTCTTTGGCTCTCCAGCAGGGATGCACAATAGTAGAAATGAGTAAAGTGAAATGCCAGATCCAGCTCTGATCAAACTCTGGAGGAGTTTTTATTTAGATTTGAACTTTCTCACACCCATTGCTATGCAATAGTTGCTGGTGCTTGGTGGCTTGCCACAGCCTGAATATCATATATTGAAATGTGTTTAACTTTAGAGGATTACCTGGGAAAAAAGTCTTTCCAGCTGTAATGCTTTAAAAGGTCTGTTTCAACTCCATCTTCCCTCACCCCTCCTCCCTTGCCTTTTAACACCTGCATGTGAATATAATAAAGTGCAGATTGAAGCTGGTCATTTACAGAGAAGGAAGAGCCCTGGCGTGGTAATTGAGATGTTACTGCCTGCCTCCATGGCACATATTAGCTGAATAAAACATGCAGTCAATAAAGTGAAACAAAACAATAAAACTAAGCCCTTTGGTGCTCTATTATAGGGTGTTATGCAACATAGAAACCTGCAGTCATAAAACTGAGAATGAGAGAAACCTTACACTTTCAAGAACAAAGGCATCCAAGCATCAAGTTGGAAACAGCACTAAACTTCCACTCTCTCTGCACCTGGAAGCAGTTAGTTTTAAAAGCCATACTGGTTTATACTGTTCTCTTCCAATTTAAATAGGGCCTTCATGTGTTCTTGCTAGATGCTTATACAGAAACATGGTTTTAATTAAGGCATGCATTGATCCAAGTCCAAAAGATACATTTATTTCAGAAGATAAATTTGTTAGCCATAGGCATAAAGAGCTGGTGTTCTTACTGAGATGATTCCAGCCTTGGGAACGATGTTCTGTATCCTTTCTAAGTGTATAGTGTGCCATGCAGCTCTGGTTTGCATGACATGAATCAAATATACTCTATCCTTAAGCTGTTGGCATAGTTAGTTTTGAGAAATAAAGGCAAGCTGAAAGAAAATTAAGAGGTATAAGCATGGGAGGACAGAGGTTTTCAGCTGTCAGATTTTACTAGCATTTATCAGTAATTTATGTGTGATACTTAGCTATGGAAAATAAATCCTGATGAATAATTTATTGAAATATATGAGCAGTAAATTGCCCAGACACAGTAGCAAGTTTTCTGAATGTCTTTGTAGGTATTTATAGATTAAAGATATTTTTTCAACACTTCTTGGGGTGTAAATGAGAAACCTCTTGGGGACACGGTGTATTTCTCGTCAAATGGGCATAACTCACTCCCTGGTCCTAAAAGTAAAAAAAATGTGTAATATTTTTCACAGCTCTTAGTTTGTTAAAATTTATTCCCTCCAAACATTGTCCCGTGTGTATTCCTGAAACTTCTGGGGGCTTATGGAAAGCATAAAATAAAAAATGTTGTGCAAGTCAAAATTATTGTTTATGGCCACGTCTTTACAGTGGTAAGTGATTAAAATGTTTATATAATTTATGCAGTTCATGTAACCATTTGAAAGGAGAAGTTGCAAAACTGTAATGTAAAAAAATTAGCAGGAGTCAGAAATCTGGAACAATCATGTTTTCTGCCTTGCCTTCTTTGTCTTTGTCTTTTAGATAAAATTTTCTCTAATATGTAATATATTAGAGAAATATATTAGTTATGAATTTGGTGCTTGAAGTGGTGCACCATTTTCTGACAAATGCTCTGGTAAAGTCTGGCCTTTTTCCATGAACTCCTTAGGCTTGAAACAATTTCAGGCAAATCTATTCTTGACTATCTTCATTCACAGGAACGGCCCCATCTGACTGCTGACCACTTTCATGCTTGATGTTTTTTTATGGGCCTGGTTTAGTGCTGGGGCATGTGACAGATGTGACATCGGTGAACTTTGGACATGGCACCGCAGGTTCAAACGCTCGCAGGCTCTGGGTCATTACTGTGCCATCTGCTTTCCATGGGGCTGCAGGACAGAGCTGATTGTACCATTTAAAGGGACTTGACTGCATGATGGTGACATAGATCTCCTCTTTGATTGTACTGTACTGAGCTAAAGAAAAGAGTGCTTTTCCACTTTATTACTGCTCGGATTGTGTGACTGCGCCTCGTTATCCGCACCCATTCTTAATGTGGAGTTAAATAGTCAATGTTGCTTTGTGTTTCTTGCTCCGTATAAAACTACTGGATACTTTGCATCTCCTAAATTTGTGGAGTTTGAGCAGTTCAGCACCAAGATTTCAGCCACGAAACGCTGAAGAGGTAAATGAACCTCTGGGTATCTTTTCACAGGTATCTGTGAGCGCAGCTGTCACGGGGCTGGATGCATGTTTGAACCCAAAACATTGAGTTGGTCTGTGTAATATTGATTAAGCCCATGACCTGAAACCTGGTGACATAAATTTTTCGTGTCAATTACCTTGCTGGTTCATTTGACATTTTGGTTTTATATTTTGAAGGACACTAAAGCTTCTCTTTGGGAGATATTTTCTATGTTGCCCCATTATTGATGTCCTTACAGCTTTTTTATATTCAAGTAACTCTTCATGTCCTTTTCTCTGTGAAAATTAATCTCTCAGTTAGTAAAGATACAAACACTGCTGGTACAGTGTACATTCATGTTCAGCATTGAACATGCAGTTAGCCAGTGAGCATGTAAATGAAGGTTACAGAGGGTGAACTAAAGGATACTATGTAAAATGTAAAATCAAGTAATTTGTGTAGTTCTCCAAGATTTTTTTAAGATCTCAACAGCACACAATTTACTGAATATTACAGAAGAATTTTATAGACTAAGTAATGGTTATTCGTGTACTTAAGTGCCAGCATGTAGATTTACTGTGGTGAATAGCAGCATTTCTTCCTTAGAGAAAAACACAGCCTTGATCAATATCCTCCAGTAAAATAAGCATTTTTAAAGGCCTGAAGTTACAGTATAATTTATAGTTATCATTTTAAGCACTGAATTTTCAGACCATTTCCCTCTGTTTTCTCACTGGTGAGGAACGCTCAAGGACCGTAATATCAGCATGTCTCCTATTACAAAGTTAAACTCCAGAAACATTTAACAAGGTGAAAGTTCTAAAATTAGCCCATTTTTTCCAGCCCACACATCACACACCTGTGGGAGAACGTGTACAGTATATTCTACACTTTCTTTCCTCATTACAAATCAAAACACTCTAACCTAGCATGCAAAACATGAATTGCCTATTTTCATTAAGTCAAGAGACCTATTAATTCCAGATGTAAGCCATTCCACTTATCCTTCTTAAAGCTGGAAAGGGCATTTTCCTCTGCCTGTGTCTGGCTTTCAGCATGTGATCCTGTTCTTCCACATTTCCTGGCTGCACAGCGCACCCCTGAATTTTGTTGCTTCGGTTGTGCAGCCTGTGCAGAGGAAAGGCATGGCTGTGTGTGAGGAGCTCAGAGAGTTCAGAGCTGTTACCTTACTCCAACATGCTTTCAAGATATTTGGTTAATGTCTTTCCTTACTTCAAATACACTCCCTGAGTGGTGGTAGCCCACCCTGGGGCTAAAATCCCCTCTTTGTCTGTTTTCAAGACATACATGCCAGTTGAAACAAGCCTAAGAAAAAGAAAGGTTATTATTGCTGTATGGTACTGGGTCTGTGTTACAGCTAGAAATCATTTAGATGTTCACAAATGGAGAAGGGTAGAGAACCACTGGCTCAGATGGTTTGTTTTGGAAGTTAGGATCAGCTTAATCCTTTTGTGTGTTTGTGGATCTAGCTAATTTTTTAGAAATTAAGATGTGTGTTTAATGATGGCTTTTTGCAGCTTTTTACCAGGTCTGTTGGTTGGGATGTCTTTGTGAGTAAAGATAATTTCCCAGGAATCACTGCAGCTAAAAGAGTTTGGGGTGTAGGAGATTTGTCTGTAGTAGTAACTAACAAAAATAACCACACTGCTTTGTGAATTGATTTTTTTTCATAATTAATTTAAAAGGTTTTTCAAGCATTGATGTGGTGGAAGCAATGATCCTTTAGACAGTTAAGTATGGGTAGATTTGAATAACTGAATGCCAGCTGACAGCAAATTTATCTGTGGTAAAATGTCCACGCAAGAAGATTCTAGCCATAGTCCTTCTGACTCAAGGAAGAGAGGATGCTGGTCTTATGTGAAATGGGCACTGGGTGTGCCTTGGCAGCCCTCAGGAAAACTTCCTAACTCTGCTGGTACCTGACTGAGCAGCAGTGCACAGTAAATATACGGCTGCTGCTGCTGAAATTTTATACCTGTGTTGATCTGCACAACAGGAAAAAATTGATTTTGATCCTAACGTTAAAAAAGGGACACAGAATTGCAAATGTATGGATAAACTCATAAACAGCTGGTCTTGGGTATAAATTTTTACAGGAGGATTTTTCAGGTCAGGGATTGCTGCTTTGATGTGTGTTGTGAGGAACACTAAGGGGTGGCAATCTGTGCCTGGGGCTCCTAAGTGCCATGGTAAGACAAACAACTGCTAAATTGCCCTTGCTGCTGCTAAGTTTGTGATATATCCGAGTAAGTAGGTGTTTATAAAAATTATTTACTCCATATCTTTGCTTTCCTTGTATTTCAGGAGAGTACTTACATGAGACAGGGAAGTGGGCTTGTGAACAACCAAGTGGAATAAAATGGTCACTGTGTTGCTGGCAGGCTTTGCAGTTAAAGTGCCGTGTAAATTTTTCCCCCTGTTTTTCTTTAAATAAGATTTTTTTTTAAAAAGTGTGTTTAAGGTATAAGTCAATTTGAAAATTATTGTTTTTGTCAGAAACATGATGGAAAATAGAAAATTAGAGACTGATGAGTCACGTGATTCTTAGGTACAGCCCCAGTGTATGAAGTTGGGAATGGATTTCTGCCATTGCAGCTAAGAAGTCCTTTGAATTTTTTTAAGTGTTTCGTTTGGCACACTGAAGTAAAACTAATAGAGGAAAGCAATTTTTTTCAAGTCCACTGTATACATAGCTTGGAGATAGTAATCTACAAATATTTCCAGTAAGAACTTCAGTTGTGTTGCTTTGGGCCTCATAAAAGCGAGGATTTTATCGCATTTTCCAGCCATCTGTTCTCCACTGGACCTGAAATGCAAAGACTGGGAAAAAACCATCTCTCTTCAAAAGTTATTTCTTGCCATTGAAGCACTGAGTGTTAATAAATTAAAACATTCTTTGTAGAAGTTATGATTTGATTGCTTTCAAAGATGGAGTGTGGTGCTTGCAGTAGGACCTTTTAATTTTTTTAACTTGCATGGCTTGCAATGAAAAGAGGCATCATGTTACTCACATATAAAAGGAGATGGGAGATAACAGGGCTGACATTTTCCCCTGTGTTACTGTATTGTGTAAATTGGGAAATCCAAGCTGTTGTCATTTGGAGCCTTTCTTGCTACAGGCTGTCACTGAACATCCCCATCCAGTGGTGCCTGTGAACATTGGGATTAAAGATAACCAGTGGGGAAACAATAGGATGAGAAGGAGATGGAGGATGATGAAGATGTCTTGGGAGCAAATTCCATCTGCATGGTGCTCTTAGAGGGCTGGGGACTACATACAGTGTATTAGCATGTTAAAGTGCCTTGGAGAGGAGCCTTAAAGCAGGAAACTGGCTTGCTGATAGCTACATGAGCTGGATAAAGGTTTGGAGGGCCCAAGCACTGTGCCCCTGCACAGCTGGTGTTGGATGCCAGTGCTCAGAAATCTTCATGCTACTTTTGAGCAACAAGCGAGTCTCTGCTTTGAATATGAATGAGTGAAGTCAACTGCCCCTTAATTTATACACATTGCCAGAGACTGTCCCAGGGTTTGGAATTAAATACTCCAGCACAAATCTCTTTAAACCTCTCCTAAATAAGAAATTATGCTAAAGCTCTTTAGTAAGGAGGTTCTCCCCCCTGTTGAAATAAAAATCAATTATGTTTGCTCTGCTGTGAACAATGTCACTCCGTAGCCTTGCTTTCTAATTGGGTAATGCCTTAATGACCTGCTGGGAGGCTGTGATGCATTGCTTTGGACCCTCTCTGCAGGCCCTTAGACTACCAGTCAGATGTCAATGAAGCTTGGCTCAATAGGGGTTCTTTTTCTAAAATTCCATTATTCATCAGGGTTTATGCACTAAAATGATCACAAAATAAAACTTTCACATCAAGCAGAGTTAAATAGAATTATGGATGCTTTACCTCATTGTTAGACTTTGAGATTGTCACTGGATTAAAATTAGGTTCTTTTTTATTTGTTAAATTTGATGAAAACATTTTCTCGGTTTTGGGTTTTTCTGTTGAGAAGCATTGAAAGAAGCAACTTTAAAGGTGGTGGATTTTTTTTTTTAATAAGGAGGTGTATATGTATTTTAAATTAGTCTTATCTGTTCTTGTTTATTTTAAACCATGAAACAAATGTCTAAAAAAGTCTTATTCATTGTCAGTGAGTGATAAGTATCAAACCATTGATTTTATTTAATAGCTATGTTGAATCATTCTGAATTTCTATCAGAACTGGGGTAAATAAGATTAGAAAAATCTTCATTTGTTTTATATTTTCTTCCTAACATCTAAAGAAGACCAGTAAAGTGGAATCTTAAAGACTGTAATTACAAAGCTGGTGTTTGAAGAGGAGAAGAGCTGGTTCTGGAGAACTTCTCTTCCAGAGCAACAAGGATTTCTTTCCTCTGCCTGAGAAGATGCTTTCTTTCCATGATGACAGCCTGAAGCTACATAGCTGCAAGAAAGGTAAAATTAAGCTGGGAAAGCATTATTCCTATTAAATATGTCCATATATACACACACACATGTACATGTATCCAATTTGAAAAGTAAAAGCAAATTACATTTGTGTGTTTTTGTAGCAGCCTCAAGGAAAGTTTTCTAGCTATTTAAACACAAATCTGTTATGCAGTGACAAATTAGGAGTTACCAGGGCAACTGCAGGTAACAATTTATTCATACTACCTCTGGAACACATCCACCTTCCTAACGTGACTGGCTGATGTGTTGTGTGCAATGCATGTATTTCCAAATTAGTAAGTAAGTCAGTCATATAATTACCATAAAATTGCACCTTTCCCTCAAGTTTGTAAGGCAAGGGAAATGTACAAAAATACCATGAGAAATAAGTAAAATGTAAAAATAAAATAAGTAAAGTAAGTGAAAAAATAAAAATAAAATAAGTAAAATAAGTGAAAATTTTAATTTGCTTTACTTTTTCAGGTCCATATCATCTGGAAAATTCTCTGGCTTTAAGCTTTAACCTTCTGGTTTTAAAACAAGGCCAGAATTAGTATCTCTTAGGATCTGCATCAGCGAGATATTAATTTTTCATCAGACCCTCTCTCTTTGGAAAGATGTGAGATTTTCTGCAGATGCTTCACCTTCATCTCTCACACTGAACTCACATTTTCAACAATCCAGTCCTTTCTGTCAGAGCTTCCATGTCCTTGTCTCCTGGTTAATACCATCACCTTTACTTTTAGCAATTATTAATGCCACACTTTGTGAACTTGTCTAGCTTATAGGCACATTCTGTCATTTGCAACCTATCAGTTGTACCATATAGATCTTCTCATCTTACTGATTATGTGTCAGACAGAGGGAAATGAATTGATGTATCCTTCCACACATGACACAATTGTTTTCCCAAAACCTTGGAAAGCTGCATGAAAACCATGATCCCAGTAATTCAGACAGTACATCCTACTCTGGTATTTTAAATTTTTTCGTGTTTACGAAGGTTTCATCAATATCTGCGTCTCTCCAGTTGTGAACTAGGTCATGAGATGCAGTCCTAAGTAGAGTCTAATGCTAGCTACTTCTTAAAAAGCCCATTTTCTCCTCTGCTTTTCATGGTTTAAATAGTCTGCCCAAAGCACTGCATTAAATTGTCTCAGGGGCAAACACCCACCACAGTCACCACTGACTACACAGGTTTTTCAGATCAGTGCTACCCAGATCAGCCCCCAACTCTGGTCTGTCTCTATGCCCAGTTAGAATGATAAGTGTTGAAATCTCAGAAATTTGCAGTTTTTTAACATGAAAACCTATAATCCTCACATGATGGATTTCTTGTCAAGAAAATAGTGTATTTGGAATAATTGGAAATTTCATAGTTCAGTATTGATGAATTACTTCAGCTGAGAGCATGAGCTGGAAATTTGGAATACTACAGGCTCATCAAAAGCTGTTTTTAAGAATTTAGAGAGGCTTGTTATGGGTTCAGCCCTCATGTTTGATCTGTAAATTCTAAAAAGCTGTTCTGCTTTATTACACCACGGCCCCACCCTTATCATGCGAGAACCATTCTCTGCACATCTAATTCTAATCAGTAAAGTAAATAAACTTGAACTTGGAATACTCTCCAGACCACTTGCTCATGTTTTCATAAACACTTAGGAAAGAAACCAAGTTTTTTATAGTTAATATTGAAGCCTTAGCTGAAATACTCCTTCTGGCTACCCCAAACTGTAGCTGCCTGCAGCACACACTTGGAGAATTATGGGACTCTGGAAAGTGACAAGACACTCCACAGGAAGCCATGAAGTCTTCTGGCCCTGCACACAAAACTGCAAAACCCATTAATTACCTTATTAATAATCCTTCTGGAGGTACCTTTTCCACTTTCCTCTTCTCTCGCTCCACCCCCTGCTCCAAATATCTCTTTGGTCATTGGCCTTAAACAGTTGTTTTTTCATGTTTTATCAACAGGAGAAAATCTTGGCTTCTATTTGAAATGGCACAAACTAACTACAAAAATCACTATACAAATTATATGATTGCCTGGTCTTGAGCACAGTATTAATGATTATAAAAAAATAGTGTGTCACCTCACAGCACACACCTATCTCCTCCCCAGGGAATGAAGAACTACATTTAATTTTGATTTGCCCAAATTTTATGGAAGGCTACTCTCTTGCTAATGGTTGAAGTAATGGCAGCTGTTTGACAAAGCCAGACTTAAGACTTGGGGTCAGATCAAATCTTGACAGAGGGAGATTTTTACTTCCTTCAACATTTCTGGGTGTTGTTTCTTTTAAATGTCACAAAATGTCTTTTTTAATGCCTGAGATTTTATCTTTTGAAACAGTAAAACTCTGAGGGAAATCAGTGTTTGAGATTTTTCTGAGCTTGTTCAGTACTGACTTTCTTAAAATAATACTTAAATGATATCTAGGCCTGCTGCTGTCTTCTTTGCAAGGAGATGGGTCACCATGAAGGACCAGATGCTTAACTTACCCTGAATAAAGAAAAAAAATATGATTCAGACAGCTTTTTATCTACTTGTGGAGCACTCCTTAGAAGTTTCCAAAGGAGGAAAAAAAGAAGTTTTAATGAGAAAATCTGTTAAATTCTAACAATATTTTAAACATCCTCTATTTCTGTCTTTCAGGCTGGGTTTTGACTCTTCCATTTACCAATGACAAGAGGTGAGATCTACCAAAATAAAAGAACTGTTGTGGATTTTCAGCATTTGCATGACTTCCATCCTTTTTGTTCCACAGTCCCACGGGCTGTGAAATAATAAAGAGAAGTGTCCTCAAGTGGCAACTTTTTCTCTCCTGAACAGGAAGGTTGGAGCAGATGAAAAGACCACTGTGGTCCTTTCCAGCCTCACCCAGTCTGGGACTCTGTGATCAGTTTTTACACATTGTAGAAGATAGGGTTTAGGTATTTAGCAGTATGAGGCTTTCCTGATTTGCATGCTGAGCCATAATCAAACTCCTTGGATTTCTGAACTGTCAGAGGTTTTCTCTGCAGCCTGACTGCTGCACTCTGCTCCCCACTGATCTCCTGGGGGTTCCCAGTGCACCACCTGAACATCAGGGCTGTGTTACAGCAATTCCCACCTTGGGGTGTCCCATTAGGTCTAGACTGGAAATTTTGGATGTAGCTAAAATGTCTGTGATGTCTCACCCACTGGATCTCAGATTTACATCAGGATTTCAGCTGGTAATTTTGCAGACTTCTGCAAACTTCTCTAATGTCTTAAAAATATCATCTTCCTTTTGTGTTAGACTGGGCTGGGACAGAAATGTTTGGGCTGGGAGCTGAATGACAACTTCTTTTCATCTTTACTCTTCTTTGCTTACAGAAATATTGACATTATTAGCATATGGCTCCAAAGGATTTTGTTAAGTTTGCAATTAGTGGATTTGTAATGAATAGTTTGCATATGACATCACAGTTTGTTCCAGGCCAAGACACTAGTGTATGAAGTCATAGTAAAAATTCTAAGCTGAATTCACAGTTACTATGTTAACTCTTAAAAGAACATTTATAGGAAAATAACACTTTCCCATTAAAGTGCTGGCATTTTCTTTGTCTCAGCTACAGCATTTGGTTTTGCAGTCTCTCTACCAAGCAAAGCTCTTGTTGATATGTTCGCTGCAAGGTGGTTTACTATGAAAATATTATCTAATATCAGCTAAAAGAGACTGGGATGTCTGTACTAACACAGGAGATATCAATTCCTGCCTTGACCAGGAAACGATTGTGAAGAAATGTAAGTTCAGAGATTTCACAAACTTTCTGCTGTGTCCTTCCTGTTTTCCTTCAATTCATATTGTAAATGGTTTTCTTTTATTGTTTCTAATTTCAGAAACTGTTTGTGATTTGATGGTATTTTATGATGTTACCATGAGATGTCCTATGCTCTGGCAACATGAAGACATAAATCAGTGTGTTAATTGAAGATCAGTTACTAAAGAAGTTGGTGCTGAGGCTTCTGCATCCACACAACATGTTCTTTGAAGATTTTTCTTCAGAATAAATTCAGTCTGGTCTCCTGAACTAAATGTCTACAACCCAGACATGGTGTGTAGCTGTCCCAAGAAGCAGCTATTGGTTCAAATCCTTATGGTTAGCACTTGAAAATGAAATTCCAGTTCAGTCCTCTCTGGATAAAATTTTTCAAATAAAGTGATTTTGCTATAAAATAAAAAGACTGAAATATTTTTAGAAATGCTAAATTTGGAGAATTCTTTCAAACAAAAGATAGAATTAGGATGACATTATAACATATAAAAATATTTTATTTTATCAATGGAAACTTCCAAAGCATGTTCCAAAATACTTCATCTTGGGTTGAAAGATGTAGCTGACCTTGTTTGGTTTGATTTGGTTTTGGTTTTGTTTGTTATTTTTGAATTCTTCCAAATAGCCAGCAGCTTCTGTTTCAGATCAATTTTTCCCTGATTTCTTTTTTTTCTAAACCCAAAATAGGAAAATCGATTTATTCACTTGCTGTTTCTCATATGTTTAATTAATTTCAGATGTCAGATCCTAAATTCTAATTTTCAACAGGGTAAGGCTGTGTCAGAATTTTCTGTAACGCAGTTTTGGTAAGTCAAAGCATTACATAAATAAAAGGAATAAAGCTTAGACCATAACTGCTTCACTGTTTTCATTACCAGCAGATTCTGCTATATTTTAAAAGGATTCTTGTGCTCTGCTTGTATTTCCAGCCCAAACCAAGAATTTCAGACACTTGAGAAACGTGGAGAGGAGTGAAGTGGAAGTGCATGCTCGTGCTCCATCTGAAGCAGTTCCCCAATTCCTGGGAATGAGAATCTTTTTGGGTGGATCTGGTCCTGCAGAGCCTCAAGGGGGGAGCCCAGGGTGGAGGAGCTTGGGTGGCAGCACCCCCATGCTTGGCTCTTTGCTTCCTGCTGCCCCTTCTGCCCTCCCTGGGACTCCTTGGCCCTGCAGGGACTGGGACTGGGACTCCCCTGCTGCCTGGGGCTCAGCCTCTGTCCCAGTGCATCCCATTTGCTTTGGCAGTTCCTGCTGAGATGTCAGTTCTGGAAAAGCTGATCTGCTCCTGAGGTGGGCACAGGGCAGGGCTCAGCTGCTGGTGGCCTTCTCAGGACTCTGTCTGGCAGAGCTTGGATATTGGCAGCCCTAATTCAAGCATATGAGTGCTTCTTTTTGCATCTGCAGTCTCTCTTTTGGTATGTATTTTGGGAAGATTATTTCATAATTTACTGTACGAAGTATTGGAATATTTAATAAGGAGCAGCTCCTGTGCTGTTAACTTGCAAACCCTGAACTGGAAATCAATCTAAAAGCTAATTCTCCCTGGTCCTTTAATATCTTCTACACTTAGAACAAGCTTCATCATTAGAGGATATTGAAGTGCTTTGCCAGGGGGATGCTTCCTTTCTGAGGTATTACACAGATTTAGGTTTGGGAAGGTTGACTGATTTGTCCAATATCACAGTTTGGTGGCAAAGTTTAGCTCCCAACCCCAGGTCCAACTGATAGTCCTTGTTATCTCTCTCAGGAATTAGTTGATTTAAGTAAAATGTCATAAAGCTGCATTATTTGAATGAGCTAATAATTCTGAACCACCCTGGAGTAGCTGGAAAATCTGCAGCAAAGAAAGAAACAAAGGAAAAACAGTTGCCACAATTTCATATCTGAAAAGAGACAGGGCAAACTGCACCAAGCTGATGAAATGGGTAAAATGGTCCTACAGCAGATTTTTACTGAGCAATCCTGTTCCACATGATCAGTGCTCTTGGATTTTGTGGGAGCTGTTCCTGGATTTCATCTGCCTATGAGGAGACAGAAATGCTCTGCCCTAGGGAGAACAATTGAGGGGGGAAAAGTGTTTCTTAAAATCCACAGTAAAAACCTCTCTGCTTTATCTAGAGCTCATTAGAGAGTTTAAAGAAAACTCAATGTCGTGCTTAAATGCTTTTCCTCCCTCAGTTTTATAGATGGTTAAATGGCACACAGGTTGTGCTGTCTCAGCCATCAAAAGCTAAGAAAGGAGGTTAAAAGACCCCAGGGATCCTTCACATTAATTACTACCACTGTCAGTTGGTGTGAAACCATGTTTGGGCCTTTTAGAAAGGAAGAGTGTAATTTGTGCTTTCAGTTAGGGCTGAAACAAATCCTGCAGATACCGATGGTATATACTCACGTGTAAAAATGACTAATTTGTTTCCACTGAATTCTTGTAGTTAATCTGGGAAAAATTTATAGGAAACCCCCTCACCCTACCCCAATAACTCCAACTGAATTTTAGCAACCTGAATTGGCAGTCTGTAAAACTGGCTTGAATTAATTGGAAGCCTAATCCACGGAAATTAGCTAAAAAATGCATTATTCACTCCAGTGTAGCAGCAGGGAGGAGAAATGAAAGAAGCAGAGAGGAAAAGCAGAAGCAGCACCTAAGGCAAAGGGCTGTCATTTGAATTTCATAATCGAGGGTGAGACAAAGACACCTCTTTGTCCAAGTAAACCACCTTCTGAAAGGGGAAATCTGAAGAAAACACAGAACTGTGCAGTCTGAGCATTGGGGCTGGTTGGACTCTGCATCTCCCATCATTTACAGCGGTGCACAAGAACAACCAAAATGAAATGAAGTTTCTATAGCACAGCAGCACAGTGTATGGGTTGCATTTGCCACTCAATGTAGTGCAGCGTAGTCAGCCTGCTGAGAGAGACACACACACAAAAAACTGGGTGCACCACAGCAACAGAAAGGCTGGCTTGAAATCCCTTTCCACACCTGCATCCTACCCCATGTGGTGGCAAACCAAAAAGAGACATTATATGTGAGTCACACCTGGGTGTGTGCAGAGAAATGGCAAAGACTGAAAAGACAGAAATTTTCTAGAGGACATAATGACAATTAGCATGACAACTAACCTAACAAGTGTATCTCAGAAGGCCTGAGGAGTTTGAGGCTGTTTCATTGAATGGCCCAGGCCCTGAGCAGGGCACTGCTGTTGGGACTGGCACAGCAAGGTGGGACAAGGGCTGGCTGCAGGCTGACACAGCTGAACTGGCTCTGGGCTGAGACAAGCACCAGGGCTCAGTGCAGGAAGGGGACTGGACCACGCTGCTGGGCAGAGGGGGGAAGGGTTAACTCTTTTGGTAGCAGGGAATTGTTAGATCAGCTCAAGTGTCATCTGAATCCCCATCTCAGTGCCCTACCCTTGCAGTTTCACTTGGCTGCGTTACGCTTGTCCTAAAGTCTTTTGCTGCTGTGTTGCACAAGTGCTCATGCTTTCTTTAAAGATGTCTACCCCAGGAAGGTGCATGCTTTGCCTATGAGAGTCTGGCACATAGATACATGTTCAGCTCAGAAGTCCAGAGCTTCAAAAAAGGCAAATCTTAGAGGTGAGGAAACCAAGAACAGAGTGGTTCACAGAAACACGAAGTCTGACTTTCACACTTCTCAGCAGCAGCACAGAGAAAGTTAAAGCATGGTGCTGCCTTATTATTTTTAATTAGTATTGCATCCCCAACACACTATGACCTGCTTTTTGCTTTGCCACATATGTCTTGAATGATGTGTAACCTCTCAGTGTCTGTTCCTGTCTAATTAATCCAGGTTTGATTGCTACAACCTATGAGTGTCCACCAGCTTTGTACATGATATAACTCTTGGAGTTATATTTTTTGGATATCTAAATCCAATTGCTAAGGCAAGATTGAAATTCTGTTTTGTTTTGTTTTTGGTTGTTGGCTTGGGTTTTTTTAATTGCTTAATGTGCTTGGGCAAATGAAGAACAGATTTTTGGGTGCCTTTCTGGTTATAAATTGTAATTAGGAAAACCTTTTCTATCTCCCAGAAGCAGCCTGCTAGTTACTGATATTGGAGTGTGTGGCATTCGTACTCTGATTTAATGAGAAGGCACGTGCCAAATTCTGTACTAGTTACTTGGTTTGAACTTACATAACTGAAGTTTTGTGTAGCATTTCCCATTCCAAGGGGAAATGATACCACAATAGGATTTAATGAATTGTGTACCTACAAGAGCAATATAGCTCCCAAAATGCTTGGTCAGCTGAACTGCTTGTCCTGTAAACGCAGCAATAAAAGCTCTGCTGCTCCTCCTTTCCTTAGCATGGCCCAGAACCTGCAAATCAGTTTTCACAGCGAACAGGTGACATCAGACATAAATGGGAAACACGTGCAATTGTGTTGGATTGCAATTTTGGAATGCTTAGTTGTGATCCCATAGCTTTTGCATTAGTTTTGTTCATTTGAAGGCTATCAGTGACTTCTCTGGTACAGGATCAGACCCTAATTACTAAAACAGTGAGCTTAGCATGGCACTTGGAGATATGCTTCAATTGCTGAGGAAAGAACCTTGTCTGCTGTTTGATTTTAAATTCTGCTGGACAGTAAGATTAGCTCTTGATGTTAAGCTAAGTAAGTGGTTCATTCATAATTTATTTATATCTGTGTTCATAGCTTGAATCTGGGTTTTTGGAGCTTGTACTGCAGATTCTCTCTCATTCCAGGAGTTTTCCAACCATCTGCATCTGGCACTTAGGGCTGAGGAGCAAAGCAGAGGGTGGTGCTGGTGTGTCCCAGCAGTGCTGCTGTGTGCTGTGGTGCTGTTCTGTGAATGCCCCTTCCACTGCAGGGGTGAGGTGGACGACCTGGGGAAAAAACACATGGAACCTCATGCACTGGACAAATAAAACCACCAGAGATGAATATGAGGGAAGAACTGCTAATATGGGTGATCTTGTGGGACTTCCCACGTACCCCAGGAAAAAATGGAGCCCTTTTTTTGAGATGATCTGCAGAATAAACATTGAGATTTCTTATCTCTGAAAGAAAATAACAGCAGTGACAAAGCACAGCTAATAAGAGGGACAAAAAGAGATAAGGAAAGGTGAAGTAGTGAGACAGGAAAAGAAAAGGTTGAAAGACAAAAGGTGAAAAGGGAGAGAAATGTATCAGATTTCTTTTGGCATTCATGTGCTCTGTATATAGAGTTTGAATATATTTTCCAGAAGAGGATTTCCCCTTGCATTTGCAATTCAAAGCTTCAGGCAAATTCCACTGTTTCCCTTGGCACTTCTTCAGCCTCTGTGGATTTTCCAGTTCTGCTTTTTAGATGCAGTGCAATTGTCAAACTGTGCAGCTTTATTTTTTTTCTTCCCTGAAGTAATGTGACTTAAGGCGTATTGTGGCATTCCTTAAGTTTTTGGTTCAAAAACTGAAAAAGTGCAGGGACCTTGTTCCCTTGTTCCCATCTCTTTATAGTTTAATTCACAGATGGTCTTTAGGACTACTTGGATATTTGACAGTGTTTCCTGTCTTTCCTCACTTTGTTCCCTTGCATGAATAAGTGGATAAAAAGATTTAGGATTTTCCATAGTATGGGTAGATGGTGATATGCAGCTATTATGTTCAAGGAAAATACCAGCAATGGGGTGGCTGGGACATGCTCATAAAGATAAATACTGTCAAAGGGGATGATGTACTTGGGATCATATGTAGAGAAATAGAAACTTGCTGTATTGCTGTCTTGGAAGCAAAAAGACTTCTACCCCACATTGTAGCTAATTCCCTCTGCCCGGTACACCTATCCAAAATATTGGTTTTACCCAGTCAGTTTGAGATCACATCAATAAGAGGGTAACAAATGTTGTCTAACAGTGAAGAGTACTGACAGTTTTTTGCTTTATTTTTACTTTTCCTAGTGTATAAAATTAATGATTTTTAACAGAGCTTTGCTTTACATGCACACTGTTAACAAGCTGAAAACATTTCATATTTGTCAAAGCAGGACTGCAAATAAAACTCTGATCACTAAAGCCTGGATGTCTGGAGAGAATCTTTATGGTGGGGAGCAGAGAAGTAACTAACATGTGGCTCTTCAAAAGCCCCCATGCAGTGAAGATGTGTTAAGAAAGTGAAAATTGTTTCAACTTGTTCTCAGGTGAAGTAGGATGCTGCTAATGGATCCATTACACACATGCAATAAGGGTTTCCCTAATCACTGCTGTGATGGGCTGGTGAAAGTATTTGGGATAAGCTGCAGTAATAGCTAATTGTATTTAGAGGCCCAGCAGCTCTACCAGGCAAAGGGTTTCAAAGGACTGCATGGGAGAATTCACTTCACAAGAGGCCCCTTTCAGACACTCTCCAGGTTTGGAGCTCCTTTCCTTTTAGTACATATTCTGGGAAAGCACTTTTATAATCCTGCTTTAGAGTTATTGCGAGCGAATGCGGTGATGGTTCAATGAAAAAGCATGAAAACAGTAATGGAATTTCTTTTCTTTTTTCTTCTTTCTTTCCTAATAGGCCCTTTAGAAAGTCAGACCATATGTGTAGAAGCCTTATTAACTAGAGGCCAGGTTTAGAAAGAACTGTGGTAAATTACCAAGATGAATTTGAAAATAAACCTAGAAAACACAGATTTGAGTTCTAAATTAGTGCTTTAAAAAAATAATCAGACCTATAATTGCTTGGTCTCTTATGACATTTCAAATAATGTGTAGTATATTTCTTATAAGACTGAAACTTATTAGGCTGAAAAAAAATGTAAGGAAATTATTGGAGTGCTGCATATTTCACTTTGAAATAGCTTTCTTCAGAGAGAACTGCAGTTTTACATTCCCTGTATTTTAATACATTTATTGCAGAATATGGTCTTTGGTAAACTATGTAAGTGTTTTGGATGATCTACATGTGAAATACATAAAAACATTAAGCTGTTTTATGTAGCTGAAACTTAGAGGAAGCTGGGGGTGAAGGGAGAAGGCATTACTTCTCCCTCAATACAGAAGGACTTTATAAAAGTAATTCTAAAATATACTTGGTTTGCAAAATTTTCTGTTTGTACTTGCTCCTAACTTGTTACAGGCATGTGCATCGTAGGGCTGTATTTTTGGTTGGTTATTTTTTGTTTTTTCCTAACAAGTAGAAAGGATGAATAACTCAGAGAAACAGTAGAAAAATCTTATGAAGAGTTTTATTCCCAATTCAAATAAAGGACTCTGTTCAGATATGATCTTAATTTCCTGTGAATTAAATGACTTTTGTTCAAAAGTCTCTAAACCCCGTAATTTTCACCTTCTCATTCATCAGCTGGTCCCTCTGTGGAAGAGGGAAGAGAAGAGCTGTTAATTCCCTATTTAGATCACATGGATGATTATATCATAATCTTGAGTGTAAATGTGGTGTATTTCAGAACAAGTGTGCACTGCATGTCTAGTGTGGCTGTGTCCTTTGGAAAGATCACATTTATTGTTTTCCTTCTCCAACTGATGTTAGTTACAGCATGGTCCAGCTTTTTTTATTTTCCATTAATAACCTTTCCAGATTTGCCTGTGAACCTGAAAACTCTTGACAGAAAACCTGCATAACAAAGTTTGCATAACGGAAGTGTATCTTTCAAAAAAAAACTTGGGTTTTTTAATTCATTGCTGAATTAAATATCACTGTTATTACTGACATCTCTTGGAAATTGCCAAATAGACCATGTTTATGGAAAGTAATTTGAGAATTATCAAGAAGGATAGGAGAATTTTACATATACAATTTCTCTTAGATATTGTAAAATGCTTATTAGTCTTCTAGGTTATAACATCCTTGTATTTTCCATTTTTTAAA
>VYZP01042081.1:3804-35359 GCA_013400635.1 Hypocryptadius cinnamomeus | reverse complement strand
CTGGTATATGAAGGGAGTAAAAGTCATGTGGGGAAGGACATGATAACTAAGAGCTAAAGGGCAAGATCCTCCAGAATGTACTCTTAAATGAATGATGCAAAGCCAAAATGCTCTAGTCATGCTTCTGAACCTAAATGCCTACAAAGCAGTGCAAAGCTCCACTAGCATATCTAAGAAAAGTGGAGAATCTCACACCTAGGGCACAAAATCAAGTGTTGAGCTAATGAAAAATTCACTTCTCCATTATGAATATATTTGGTTAAAAGTTTCCTTTGAGAATCTGAAAGCCCCTTTTTACAAGCATTAGTGAAATTTAGGAAAACAGTTTTTACAACACTAAGTTTTGTGAAGTTCAGCCCTACATAAAGGAAACTCATGATGGATATGCATATGTACAACATTGCCAGTCCCTCAGCAGTACTCATCTTGCCTCTGGGAACAACTGTTCTTTGGCCCTAAAGTACTGGTACTAAAATTTATTTGCCTAGTTATCATGACACGTGAGAATTTTCTGCTATGCTGTCCAATTTTTAATTCCTAAGACTTCAAGATTTTATAACTTTTATCACCCTTGTTCAGCTTTCTTGGTTCTTTGAAAATTTCATTCCAAAAATTATCAGCACATTAAAGGCATTCTTGCTTTTCATACTTAGTTAAGGATCAGTAAGTCTAAAGATGTTGTATATAATCTCATCTCACCACAGCTTGTTTATTTCATGCTCATTACACGGTATTCAAAAACTAAAGCTCTAATAGAACTCAGAAACTTTGAGATCTAAGAATTTCAATTTAATTGTAAATTTGAGGCAGGAAAAACTCAATGGAAGAATTTCACATAAAGCCTGCAATACATTTCTTATGAAGGCAGAAGGAAGCAGTTTAGAGAGATGATCTTCTATAGCAAGGCCTGTTTGTTGGGATAAGTTAATATCCTGGAAGCATTAAGGATGTGTTTTCCCTGGACCTTCAAGAGCAAGTGTGCTGGTTTGGTCTGGGGTAGAGGCTGGCCTGGTTTCAATGGGATTGTTTTGGATTTGTGCTGCACACAGGGCTGATAATAGAGATGTTGTTGTCATTGCTGAGCAGGGCTCACACAGAACCAAGACCTTTTCGTGCTGCCTCACTGAAGAGGAGGCTCCCAATGGAGTAAAAATTTATCACCCAAAGGGATCCTGCTTCAATTAACAACACTGGCTGTTTAGGTGACCACAGAACGGATAAGACAAAAGAAACTCAAATTGTCATCTGCACCAAAGGCAATAAAGAGAACAAACCTTTAAGAAGAGGGGAAGAAATTCTAGCAGTCTTCTCTGTTGCTCCTCTGGGATGAGAAATGGAGCCACTTGTTCATATTCTACAAACTGTTTGCCCAGAGTCTCCCACAGGAGGGAATGGCTCTGGGGCAGCTCATCCTTGCTGTGTGCAGGCTGCTCCAGCACTTCTGCTGTGTCTCCATCATCAGGGCTCTGCTCTTGCTGTCCAGCATTGCCAGGTGACTCCTCCAGCTGCCACATGAGTTCAGCTGCTTTGTTTATGCTGACATGAGACCAGATAAATATAATGTGTTATTTACACTTTTTACCAGTCAACTCTCCCAAAAAATTAGACACTGACAATTTTAACTGTTGGAGTTAGAGTTTAGAAATATGGAAACATTCTCAGTCACTGACTCTTTTACAATTTTAATGGCAAATCAACCTGCTCCTGGACAAGAACATTACTACTCTGCAACTGCATGAACAAGCTCTCTTCCATGAGATGTATGCATGTGCTATACAACCCATATGGGCTTTGGCAGAGTAAACCAGTAAACCACACAGCAAGTCTGGATTCCAGCCCCAGCTTTGCCACTGAGGCAGATCTTCTCCCTTATACCTCAGCCACACCAACTGTAAAACAAGTTAGAACTGCTACTATCAGCAGATCTGCAACAGAAGAGCACTAGCTAAGAGCCAGGCTACACATTTCATTGAGTAGGGATGCTAAGTCTAGCTTCACACCACTAATATATGAGTATCAGTGATGATACTCTAGCCCCACCTAGAGTGGTGCTGAAGCCCATCTGGAATAGTAGTCATGTGGAAAAGCCAAAGATTCCTCACAGAGCTCTTGTGGCCCCAAGAGGCAGCAACATTCAGCTCTTTGTGGCAGATGTACAGCTCTGTACAACAGGTATTTTCACAACAACACTGCTTGTTTTGCTGATCCTGTAAACTGAAGCGGATATGCCACAATGAAGGAGCATGGTGCTTCTGGCACTCTCATTTCCATCAAAATTAAAATATGATCTTAATTTCATCTTACACTACACATTGAGGAATCCTTCTGGTACCCTTATCTCAACCCCAAGTCCTCTCATCTACTTTACAGCCATGTTTTCATCCATAGTGCTCTGGGGGGGTCACTCAGCCCTACTTCTTTGCCACAGCCTCTGTGAGCTCACCCTGCTATGCTGAGCCTACGCCATGACACTTACACCAACAGAGATCAGGCTTCTCCAGTTTCCACCAAAGTCATCCATAAGCCTACTGGAGTCTAGGTCATTGTCACTACTCTCTACTCTCTACTCAGGAATCTCACTACTCCTGAGACTATGACAGGACAAATTACGAGAGTGTGGGTGGGCAGATGGGAGTTGACACCAAGATGAATGTAGCTCACTTTGCTTACCAAATATATCATTTTTTAAGAGCTCAAAAGAGTCTTTAACAAATCATTACCTCTCAAAGGAAAACGCTAATCTACCTTCATTTCTGGGAAATAGGTTCTTTCTCTACAGTGTCTCTTTGATTGCCATTCCATCATTTCAATAAAAATGCTAAAAAAGAAAAAAAAAAAAAAAAAATCTAAAATCTAAGTCAGATCTGTACTACCATACATACATGAAAATAAATTTTAAAAGACAGCCTGGCTTAGAACAATGAACCAACACTAAAACAGCATTTGGGCTTCTCTTCCTTCTTCATCCATCAGTTACACAGCCAGCTTACTGCCTGCATTCTGCCCCCTCCATGCCATATGAACCAGTTTCACTTCCACACTCCTGCAGTAGTGTTGTACTGCAGAGATGAAGGGCAGGGCATTTATCTTGTCACTGTGCACCATCACTGCGCACCACACCACCTGCAGCAAGATGATGGTCCCAGCAGACACCTCTGCCTAGATGAAAATGCTGGTCCTTCACACTGTGCCACGGGCTAACTTATTTTACCACAGCCCATACTCTGTCCTTTGCTAGGAGATGGAGGTCTATATAATGTTGATCAGTCCCCAAGGAACAGTCAGTCCAGAACTTCCTATCTTCACAACATTTTGTGTTTTGCTGCTGTTGTTTTCCTTAATTATCTCTATTAAGACAACAAGCCCTATGAGAAGAAAAAGTGTGGTGACTGTGCAGAGCAAACAGGAAGACTCTGTTCCTCATGACTGTGTGGGAGTTACATTTGTCATATGTTATACATAACTCTGGTGTGTGATTTTGACCCACTTGAGTCATCCTGAAGCTGTGTGTTGGTTGAGAAAACCTGGGTGCTGTTCTACCAGTGAGCATAGTTCAGTTATGTTTTCATTGAAGGTCAACTTGAATCCTAAATAGCAAAGCCATTCTCTTCCTCAAGGAGATCTCTCACCCTGGAAGCTACTCTGCTAAACCTAAATCCATGCTTAAAACTAACTCACTCCAGTGCCTACATTCCCCATGGTCTCCTGCACAGAGAATCCCAAAGTGCTTCACAGAGGGACACTATAAAGGGTGAAATTTAGTCATGGAGTGAAATGAAGTGCTTCCACTGGCCTCAAAAGAAGGTCAGTGACTGATGAGTCAACTCCCTGAGCTGCACTGCATGGCCCTGGAAATGTGGTTACCAATTTTCTCTTTCTATTTATACTTGACTGAGAAGGCCTTTCTTGTTGGTGGCACGGTTAAGGCAAGCAGGGATAGCCTCTCAAAATGTTCACTCTGTGAATCCGTGTAATGAAGGAATTCATCCCAGCTCCACAGAAACTCTTACAACCACTTACTCACAAACAACTTCCTTAGTGAAGATCAACTTGTTACAGGCTATGTGAGACATTTAAAGTGTATGCGAAACACTTTAATCTCCAAAAATATATGAAAGCAAAAGGAGGACTATGATATTCCTTGGTATTTATTCCAACCATCTAGACTACAAAAGCCATATCAGACTAAATATCAGTACTCCAGTATCAGTCTGTTGCCTCTACTGGCATGATATGCTTTAAATATTATTTCTACGAGAAGCCTTTTCTTGCATCTACAATTTGATTAGGACTTTAAAATCCTTTCAATTTTTTATTAATCTGGGAGGACAATTACTCTTCAAGACCAACCACAAAATCACATAGCTCATCATTCAAATATCTTTGGTATTAAGGACAACTTAGATATTTTGAAAAGGTCTTATATGCTGTCTATTGTACATTCCACCATATGTTCTGATCCTCAGTGTAAGTTAATAGCTTATTTCAGTTTTGATAAGCTTTTTGTTTGATTCTTGATTGTTTGATAAGATACTTTTTGATAAGTATCCCAATGATACAAAAAGTAAACCCTAAATAATAAATGTTTTAAAAGACATAAAAGTGAAGACTAAGCAAATAAATCTGATAGCATCATTCAGAATGCAGTGTCAGGTTACAGAGAGAAAATGGAACTTAATCATGTATTTTCCCTTTTTTCTTAAATAAAGCTTGTGTGAAATCACACAGCAATGTGGCTACATCTTTCCAGGCTGAAAACACAGAAGGGAAGAAAGGCCTGACCAAAACTGCCAGAAGGACCAGCAGAATACTGTTACTATCAGCTTACTAGTTGAACAAACATGATTTTTTAATGACATTTTAATTATATTTATCTGTGATTAACCCCTTCAGCAGTTCACGGAAAGAGCCCATTCAGGTTAAAAATCCCAATTTGCACCAAGACCAAAAGAGAATCAAGTCTCATACCAAAATTCAGGCCAAAATTGGTCCCCGTTTTACAGTAAGTATCTTTAAAAATGTTAGTTGAGTGTACATGGCAATCTTTAATCCCCAAAAGTACATGAACACAAAATAAAGACTACAACTGGCCTCTTTATTTACTTCAACTGTTCAGACAACAAGAGATATACTAGACAAAATACCAGACCCCTACTTCTAGGACCAGCTTTAAATATTCTTTCTCTAATATACTTTTCTTAACTAATAAATTCCAGGATTCTGGAATCAGAAACACACAGCTCAGATCATCCCAAAAATCCAGTGTGATATTCCTTTATACTCCCTTCCTTTCATTGGCAGCCAAGATGACTCTTGAATGAACACAGTTATGACAGCTAATAATTGTAAATGCTAAAAACAGGAATCCACTACTCACTAAGGAAAACTGTCTTTGCACTGCATTTTAGGGTGAATTTTGACTGAATCCTTCACTAATTGAAAAGTAATCCTGCCATAATATACCATTTGCAACCAATATTGCAATCTGTTCTGTCTGCTTTCAGAGACAATCTCTTGACATACCTGGGCTCCTAGATTTAGTAGCTCCTGTTGCAGTCAATAACCATATCCAGAGAAATGAGTGTTGCTGCTTCTGCCCTCCTAGGCATGTTGGTGTATGCAGTAACTCCCACTCTGCTCTTTAAACTTTCCACTGTGAATCACCTGATTAGCTGCTGCACTTGCTTCCTGGGGAAAGCAGAAGTGAAAAGCAAATAAACCACAGCGCTGGAGCCATCAAGCTCCCAGAGCAATTTAGAACAGATCAGCTAACACACAAACCTGAAAGGCACAGCATTCTTCTCCCTGCATCAAGAGTAACCAGGTATTTCCCCCTCTGTACCATATTCACAAGGGGGAAGGGCAGTGGGATTTGTTTCACTTTGGTTTTAAATTTAAGGCTTACAAAACTACTACAGGAATACAGCACCACAAAACTCATGCTCTCTGTGCAACAATCTACGGCCAAAGTCAGGCAACTATTGTAGTCCTTCCTCAAATGCTGCACCCTCAAAATAAATACATTTGAATGGCAAGGGGAACTCTGTGTCCCTGACCTCTTTACTGAAATGGTCAAGGCACCTACTCAGATCAAGAGGCAAACAAGCACTATAAGCTCACTGACAACATAAATGAACCCTGATTAGAGAGGGGATTGATTACTAGATAGGGGATAGATTACTTCTTGGTTGTCTAGTTGCTTTTTTGTTCTCCCTAATAACACATCTGAAAGGTTTTGTAATTTTTCTTTCTTTTTTTTTTTTTAAGGGGAGGTGGAGTTTAAAGATTTTTACACAGGAAATTCAAGTGTTTCCAACTGCTTCTCCCCAGAAATTTTATGGTGACCTTGAAAACCTATAGGATCATGACCTTACAGTCACTGAAACCTGGGGGGACTCTACCCTAGGTGGTTAAAGCCACCTGTTTTCTGTTAACATCTGCTTTATTCAAATGCTTGAAAAAGCATTCAGAAGGAAAACTAACCAACTTTCTCTTCCAACCAAGCTGCAACTTCGCTGCTAATCCAGGCTGAAGACTCCTTGTAAATCATAAGCCAGGATAACAATTGCCTGTACTCCACAGGGGCTTCTGTTGATGCAGTGGTGTTCCTGGCACAGAGCAATCCCAGAGGACAATTCTCATCCCTTATGTGGAATGTCTTGTATCGGAATACAGACATCAGCAAAATCATGGGTTCAGTTCATCCCTTTACACATTATACCACAATTTAAGCAGAACTGTAGCTTTGCTGCAAACAGAAATATACCTTAGATCCCAAGGAAAAGACTTTGCACCAGTCTATATATACAGTAGCCTCTAAACTGACCAGGTTTTGGAAAGCATTAGCTAAACTAAATATAATTTACAGACTGTTTTCCAAGAAGATATCAGGCCACCTGGAGCTATGCATACTCAGGGTAGCTCCAGTGAATGTTGCATTTGGCCACTTCAGTGAGCCCCAGAGCCACTCACAGCCCCGTGCTGCACTGGTGTGGCTGTGGGGCCTCTGGCAGCTCTCAGCACAGGCTGAGCAAGCTCCTGCAGCCTGTGAAGCTCTGTGCCAACACATCTGCTGCTTTCCTGCTGTAGGCCAATCATATACCAGCTGATCCACTTCCAGCTGCAATCTAGCCCAACCCATACTGCTGAGATGCATGACAGAAGCACAGAGATCCAGAAGAGAATATTAATACCAGTCCAGAGAGAACATCACTGTCTTAGACTTCCTAACTCAGAACCAAGCCTAAGTGTGCTCCATTTCCACCCTTTTACTGCCACTTTAAAAGCACAGGTCATTTGCAGCAGCCCTGCCATGCTGTTTGATCAAAGAGGTTTATTTCCCAGGCATCTTCCCAATCCAGTGGTACCTCCTCACTAGATGATGTCAGGACTCAAGCAGACACACAGTCGTTAGGAGAGTCACAGCAGAGGAAGTACCATTTCTCTTTTTCATACTTCACTAACTGTTGATGGGCCTGGAAGTCCAGTTTCAACACGCCCACCCTCTTAATCTCTGCTTCACTGGAGCAAAACAGATGTAACCAAATTATCTGTAGTAAAAATAACTCAAGGGGTAAAGACAAACATATGCTTCACATAGTAAGAAACAGTGCCACAACACTCTTTATCAGCCTGGGTTGTTTATACTAAAAACCCCTTTGTAATGTTCCTCCACCTACAAAAATGGGAAGAAAAATCCTTCTTTGTCCTCTTCCCTATAATCTCAGGGAAACAACAACAACAACAACAAAAGACATGTCTCCCCACATGCATTTGCATCTATGTTAGGGCACCTAGTTCAAAGGAACCTTCACTTCGAGACATCTAGAAAGGACATTAAGTCCCAGGAGCCAGCTCTACCAATACCAGCTGGAAACTGCCATCTGGTGGGGCAGATGTGATGTAGGTCATCCATGGCCTGGTGGAGTTGGTGACTTGCCTGAGCCAGACCTACAGCTGGCTTTCTGAGACAAGGATCCAGAGATGACTGTAGCTACGAGGCCCACCTTTCTCACAGTATCCAATACTGTCCCTCATGTTGCTTCTTGTCAAACTTCTCTCTTCTTTGCCACTCCAATCTCCACACACAAGTGGAAAAACAAGATTCATGCCTTTACATCTACAATACCAGCCACACCAATTTATCTTATTGGTTCAGAATGCCAAGAATCACAGTACTTCTTCAGCCTGAGGCTGGAGGTCAGCTAATGCAGATTTCCCCAAAACCACAACTTGCAGCATGCTTCAGTTGTATTACATTCACCAAATGGCTGACTAGCTACAGCAAAAGCAGGCACATTCTCTGGCTACTGCTGTGCCCTTGCCTTTCCCTGAGGGCTCATAGTTCAGCCCAACTGCAAACCCAAATGGGATGGGGCTTCGCTGAAATCCCCTTTAGCAGGTTTGTCTCCTTGTAGACATAAAAAATAAAATTCAGCTGAATTTGCTGAGACAATAAATTTTTGTGCTGCACATTTGTAACTTTCAATCTAGAGAAAAAAGCAAATTAAACATGTGTTCCTTTCGACATTTCAGTGTCCAAAAGTTGAGTTAGCTACCGGCTTTTCCCCATTCTTTGCCTTTCTTCCTAAAATCCATAATCTTTTCTTGATAAAAAGAAAGTTGATTAAAAATTGTTCTTAGAATGATTATTCATTTCTTGAGGGAAGCGGCTGTTTCATTTTCCTCCCTTCTTGTCAGTGGCAGAACGGAAGCTGACAGAGAAACCACAGAGAAAGGCAATGCAGAAATTTAAACCATCTGCTTAACCATCATTTTCACTCATTATTATTCTCAGCAAACCTTGAAATATGCAATGAAGGAGGCATTCAGCTCCTTCAGCACATCCTCCCAAAGAAACAAAAGTAGCAGGCACGAAGAAGCTGCAGGACTGTGGGTCTGAGCAGCTCAGCTCCTCTCCTCGGGCACACACACAGGGGAGGCGTGGGGCAGCACGTGTACAGAGGCCATCCCACCTCTTTGGCTGGGTCTGCTCTGGAGGTCAAAGCCCTGGGGAGGTGGAAGGAAAAGACAGCTTCTGTTGGTGCTGCCAAGCAGCCCCAGCTGAGCCAGGGCCCTTCCCACCCAGCCCTTGGGCAGCACCACACACCTGAGAGGAAGAAGGCGCCGTGTGCTGAAGCACGGCCACACCGTGCAGACTGCCAGGCAACTCACCTGCTTGTGCACCTGCACAGCTGACTAACTGCAGCTTTAAATTAAATGGAGCCCATGCTGAGGAAACCATGAGAGGTAGCTGGTGAAGACATACAGTGTCTCCACAAGGAGAGTATTTCCTGCCTGCCAGCATCCCTTGCACCTGAGCACGCTCAGCCTGTGTCGGGAGTCCCATACATCCCACACTACTCTGGCACCATGGCTGTGGGTTTAAAAGGACAGGGCAGTCTGCAGCCTTGGGCCTGCAGTCAAGCTCCTAATTGTCTCAGGAAAGTGATCCATTTCCTTTGCCCATGTTTCCACCTGAGCAAGATCAGGAGTCCTGCAGCTGGTCCTCTGTGTCCCTGGCACCCAGCCGGCACCTTTCATCAGCAGTAGCAACATCATGTAGTAAGGATAACTCGTCACTTGAATTTTGCTATTTCAAAATGTTTCATTGGAAACAAATTCCCTCCATCAACACAAATCTGTTAACCAAAATGAATTTTTCAATGTTTTTGTTCTAACAGGAACCAACAGAAGTGTATCCAACGGCCTGCATCTTACATGTTGCACTGCAACAGTGGCTTTCAGTCTTTCAAAATCTGTGCAATCCTGGGGTAGTTTCCTACAAAATGCAGCACATGTAAATCAGCTGCTTGATAGCTTCATCCTTTGATCATTTTTTTGCCTCTGTTAAAATTAGTAAGGGGGACTCACTGGATGATATAACTACAGAAGAACACTGAATAAGAAGAACACTGAATAATTTTATGCTACACTTTTAAAAAATTCTGTGCACAAATAAGTGTCAAAATTATTCCAGAGTCAGTAAAATAATATCAACTTTTAAAAACAAGAAAAAAGAAGCCTTATTTAAAATGGGTATGTAACAAAAGTGAAAACATTCTTGTTTGAAATGGTCAGACCCAAACAGAACTGAATAAATAGAATATATTTTCCCCAGAAGGAAAAAAAAATCAACACGAAAGTTCTTCTGGGAAGCTGCTATTTTGATTAAATGTCACCTCTGACTAGAAAAGTGTTGCACAGGAAAATTTTAAGGCAACTTGACTGAACACATGATTTCCACACTAGAACCCGTGTTAGTTTAATGAGATGGAGGAAGCTGAAAGGCTGATGCAAAAAATGTAATTGGCATAGCAATGGTATGCCCCTTCTGTACCACAGATTAGTTCTCCACTACAGGACACAGAGGAATTAATTGTTTTCTTATCAGCTCAAAAGTTGTTGAATTAAGCTATCATAATACAGAAGTTCTGCAGGATTTTTGTTTTAATATTTACAAAGCAAAGTTAGACTTTAAGACAGAGTGCTTATCAGAAAATACCACTCACAGACAGCTGCAGATAGAAACAAAAGATGTAATTACAAAATACACATTGACCAAGAGCTGCTTTTGTTGGAAGATTTATTCTTATGTTTTTCTTGGAAGATTTATTCTCTCTGCAGAAGGATCATCAAAATCTCTGCAGAAAGCGTCACTTCCTTAAGTTTCATAAATGGGTCCTAGTTCCTGTTTTACACCCCCTTTGCTTTCTGCAAGGATGTTTTTTTGTAGCTTGCACACCCTACAGCAACACTCATCATCATCTTAGAGGAAATAGGGAGCCTGAAGTTCAGGCTAAACAAATTAAAGAAGGTCCTTCAAACACAAGTGTGAGAGCAGACATTTTTCTAGCTCTGATATGTCCCCTGCTAAAAACTTTTTTTTTTTTTTGGTTGGTTGGTTAGTTTGGCTTTTTGGATTTATTTGCAGCTCTCAAGTCTACTGGTAAACTCCAGCTCCTGTGACCTTGTCCTTCAATAAGCCGTTCTCCCAGAGAGACTCTGCACATATCCAGGAAGGCTGCTTTCCCACAGTCATACCTGCTCAGGTACCTGCAAGTACCTAATAAGCCAGGCTTAATAAGCTGTCACACCCTGTTCATGGATAAGCCTGGTTTTGCTGTAGATATTCTCCTAGTGCTGTGAACTAGACTCATGTATGTAGTGGATAGAATGCAGTAAAATAGAGATACTGATGAAAATAATCTCACACCTAATTGAATACAGCTGTGTTAATTACTGCCTTTAACAGGCCACAGCTGGATCCAATTGGGTTGAGTATTATAAAAAAACAGGTTAAGTAGTTGAGGAGTCAGATGAAGTCTGGTGGCTGTGACGTAGAGAGCTGCTCGGGAAATCACACCACAAGGTATGAAACTTTTTGTAATATAGCAATATATAACCTTTGTAATGACACATGTATCTTCCCTTTTCTTCAATTCTTTATTTATAGAACCAATACTCCAAATGCATTTGGTTTGCTGTGTCACACAAAATTCTGGACAAAAGGAATAGGGATGAAAATAGTGGTTTTGCTATCTGGTATGTTCTGATTAAAAAAACAAAACAAAAAACAAAAAACAATTTTTGAAGCTGAGTAGCTTTCCTGGGGGCTGTTGTTTTTCAGGTGCTCAAACAACCCTGTTCTAGGCTGGTAAATAATAAGAAAAAAATCTTCTTAATCTCTACTTAATTTATAGCCAGATCTACATTAGTGTTTGCTTTTGTGCTAGGAACTGGACCAATAAGGACACACAAAATTGTTGCTGCTCATCAGAGAGGTAGTTTTAGTCCTGAAATGAAACCCGAGCGCTGCACAAGTAGAAAATACTTTGTTGAGGGGGCAAATTAGAGCGACTAGGAGCCAGTCACTGGCTGTGTGATCATTTGGAGCTCAGAGCATTCAGCAGAACTTGAAAGCAGAGCTGTCACAGCAGAGGTAGCTGCCACATGCAGTAAAGGAGGAACTGGTAAAAGAATGCAGTCCTTACCTTGCAGTGGGGCTCACCACAAGAGGGAAGCGCAAGAGGCTCCTCAGCAGCTCCATGGCACACAGGAGTCCCTTTTGCTGCTGTGCCATTGCAGAGCAGTGCTCAGATCTGACAAACCAGAGAATTCCTTCTGCAAGGCTGCATGTTAGGATGCCAGTCCAGACATAGGCTCTCTAGGATCACTGCCCTCAAGAACTGCCTGGCTGTAAGCAGGGAAATGTGAATGGCAGGCTTCACATGGAGGTCCACAAAGGTTACTCAGTAGCAAGAGTTGCTAAGCTGTCTAAAAAACAGACAGCAGTCTTAAGGTGAAACTCAAATAATTGTTTTGTATCTCAGTACATCAGTCACAATACAGATGCCTCTAACTTGAGAAACCTACCCTGTCGAAGTCTGGGACCTATATGCATTCAGAACGGAACCTGAGAGGTTTGCCCCCTGCATCCAAATATGTGGCAACAAACTAGTACCAGAACCTGTGCTCAGAACTATGGCAGAGCTACTAAAAAAAAGAAAAAAAGTCAAAATCAGACACATGGCTTGTACTTTATTCGGCACAAGTGGAAGGATAGCTCAGAGGGGGGGATCCATCTTAAAAGACATCTGAAATGCACAGATGACAAGCATATGACTAAACCCTTAGTGAGGTAGACCAGGCTCTGGTGGCATTTTTATTTCTATGTAATGTCTTATCTTTTTTCATTTCCAACAAACTTTTATTTTCTATTTTATTTCTTTTTTTTTTTTTCTTCTCAAATGAGATGAGAATAAAGGTGAAAAATTCAGACAGGCAGCCTTTGCCCAATACAGGTATTCCTGCCAGAGATATTCAGAGCTCTCCCCTTTCCACAGGCCAATTTTGTCCATATAGATCTTAAACGGGAAACTGTACCTTAGAGCCTTTTAGCCTCTGTCTGAGCTCCAGAGAATGTTACTTGCATTGTGGTTCTCAGCAGTAACATGGGCAGTCTTCATTCTGAGCATCTTTTGTGTTGGCACCATCCTCCCTGAGCGTCACGAGGTGGCAGCACAACAGAAGGGCTTGCAAGGGCTGCTCTTGCATCAGCCGCCAAAACCTCACATACCTGCAAGCACACAGTTCGTTTTCATCTTAGAGTTGCGGCTTCCATTTCTTTACCTGAGACCATCTTAAAAAACGAGACAGTAGAGTGCCACAGCACAAAATACAACCACTCACCTGCCTGTTTACATGCTTTCAGCTATTTAAGCATTTATAGGATTACATTTTCACACTCCCACCAGCCTCTGGAATGGACAGGTTTTAGCTGGGCACCCAGCAGAGAAGCCACTTAGAAAACAGTGGTGTACTTTGACCTTCTCCCTTTAGGGACACAGCTTATAAAGGTGTCAGCATGTAGCAGAGTAGATAAAAGATTGTAGATGAAGAATGAAACTCTGGGGGAAGCAAATTACCTTTAAATTTTGTCAGCATTGGCAAAAGAAAAAACATAAGGATATTTGGTTTAACAAATGGTTTTTGATACTTTCAACACCAAACTAGTTAATGCTTTGTTTTGGAAAGGCATTTTTTCCTCGAACAAAAATATTGGTAAGGCTAGATAAAAGATAACAAACAAGAATATACTGAGATAAATTATATTGGTGGGGAGTTCAGGTGGGTGATTTTTAGAGGGTTATTTGGTTGCTTTTAAACAAAACAAAAATCCCATTCATAAAACTTTAATGAATAGTTTGGTTCTCTCTGAAAATCCATTAATATAGAACTCTTCAGTATCTTATTTTTTCCCCAAGTTGAAATTCCCTGCAGCGTAGGAATCTTGTTAAGGTTTTAGAACCATGGGATTTTTTTTGGTCCTACAGATTTCTGACTTTTCAAATGAAGTATCTCTATGCAGACTCATTATACTGCAGCTATGAGTGGACAACCTCCACAGCAGGGCATATCTGAGAAGACATTTGTAAAAATAAACAGCTGGATAGTCCAAACAAGTCTGCTCCACATATGAATATTGGGGTAGGCAAAGGAAAGAAGCATTTGTCTTCTTCCAGGAAATTGGTTTCCTTGTAAACATGGTGCTGATTACTAAGTTAAGACAATCTTTAACAGGATAATACCTGCTCTAAAATGAATGTTGCTTTAAAATACTATAATTCCTAAATTTTCTTCACCCATAGAGAAGTTGAAAATATTTTTAAAAATACCACATTTTTTCCATAACATTTTGATCCAAAAAATATTCATGGGAACATATTTTCAGATAACACTTATACATAGTAAGTAATATTTCTTGCATACATCTTGAAAAGCTTCAGAGAGGTTTTCAGTTTTACAGACTCTATTTCACAGGCTGGAAACAGTAACATTAAGAATTGAAATGACATACCCAGCCAGTGGCAGAGCCACAATTAGTACCTGGGCCTCCAAACCCCAAGTCTGGAAGTCATTAATAACTCTATTTTAATTTCATTATTTTCTTCTTCTCTGCTTAAAATTATTTGAAACAGAAGAAAAATGGGTCAGTGTTAAAATAACAGCACATTAGAAATTTTTAGCTCCCTCCATTTTTCACCTAGCCTCCAGTTTTCACCCTAGTTTCATTTTGAATCAGATCTGCCTAAATGACTATATTTTTCCCTGAGGCAGCAGGAGATACATTCCTGAGGATGCCAGTTTCAGTCCAAGGTGTCTAAAATATGCATGCACTGCTCTTTGATTCCTGCCACTAAAAGAAAAAAAAGTAATGTTCATTCTGCAGAGATAGCATTCAAGTTTTAAATAATGCATTTCTATATCTCCTCTCCCAGCTGAGAACCTCATTTCTTCCAGGCCCATAGGTGACAGATAGGATAAGCAATTGCCCAGGTTCCTGGGTTTTATGCAGCTGATTCATGAGGTCCTGCAGCTCCTTGTCAAAGGATATATCACTGTCACTGTTCTCAAAGGTGCAGGAAAGGCTGGGGGGGGGTACAGAAACAGATGAACAAGTGAGAAATCCATGATGTTTCCACTCTTTCACATCCTACCTGTCTCAGGAATAGCAAAGAAGCTCAACCTGGCAAATTTTGTTAGGTGATTGGAGCAGACTACATAACTGTGTAGGTAACACAATTAGAGTCAGAGGTGTGAGCACAACAGCACAGTTAACTGGGACTTGGTCATATTAAACTCCATTTTGAAGTTTGAAATGCTTTGGTTACATAATTCAAAATTCAAACAATATTAACTACTCCAAAAAATTCTGATGCAGCAGGTCAGTAAAGCATATATTTTGATGTGCTTGTGAGCACTCTATCATGATTTAAATTTGATTAAATTCAAATGCTTTTCTATATTGGAATCAGGAAATTAAGTTGAGAAAGATCAGAATACATTTCACAGAGAATTTCTGCGAGAAGAATCACCTATTTAAAAGAGGCAATGATGAAGGGAACACCTTCAACTGTGATTTGACAGCAATAGCAGCCCTCTTAGATCTGTGATGATCTGAAGGTGATAGTGAGGTAAGGGCTAGAAAGAAAAGTAGCATTTTGTTAGATCAAAAGATATAGCAGCAGAAAAGGGGCTTTAAGACAGACTCACAAAAATGCTGACAGAAGGGACCTCTGGAGGTTACTTAGTCCAGCCTTCTGCTTGGAACAGAAGCAGCACCAAAACCAGACTAATCTAATAATCTTAAAAACCTCTGAAGGCTGACATCTCCCCTGCTCTGCAGATATCTGTCCCAGTGCTGCATCATCATTCTCCTGGTCAAAAAGATATTCTGGGCTCCAGTCTGAGTTTCTAAGGTCCAAATTTGGGGGCATTGCTTTTTGTGTTTCAGCATCTGTACTACCAGGTGTTTGATTTTATGCTCTGAAAATGCCCTTTAACTACTTGTGGGTTGATATTAGATTCCTTCACTAGCCTCTTTGCCAGATAAAGCAAGTCTGTCTCCCTTAACTCTTCCTTGTAGGAGAGGTGCCCTAGTCCTCAATAGTCTGAGTAGTCCTTATGCAGACGTGAAACACTTCAAACCAAATATAATTTGGGAAAAAATTATTTGTGTACCTTAATTGTGTTAACTTTATTTTATCTGGCTGTAAGACACAAGCTGCAATGTCATTGTTATCCTATTTCAGATTGGAAAACATCCACTAGGTCTTGTATGGAGCAGAACCAAATAATTCAAAGTCTCTGATCTGCCCTGACACGTCCCCAGTAGATATTGCAATGCATAAGAGATTTCTCTCTGCCTCATTGCTAGAGCTAAGATGGGCACTGGTTGTCCATACAACTAGTATCCAGTCTATATTTATTTCCTTTTCCTGTGAAAAGCAAATGCAATGCAATACTTGGAGCCATCCTGTCTCAGTATCCTTATGTTCACCTTCTTTGCCAAAGGAAAGTCTGCTTGCAGACATGTTTAGGAATATGGCAAGGGCAGGAGCTTCTACTACTAAAGGGGACATATAATTTCTGATCCTGGTATAATAAGGCTAATACCACAAAGACAAAACAGAAAATATAAAAAAATTTAAAACTGGGAACATTTGTCTCCCTGATTATGAAATTTAGAATATCTGGATTTATAAGACACTTACTGCTCTTAAGAAAGTTCTTGATTTGTCTTGATTTCCTGTAATATATGAAGGTACGTCACAAAACACATTAGGAAATCTTTATCAGATCATTCAGAATTGTCTATCTTTTTATTACCGCCTCTTCAATTGCACTGCCTAATAGCTCCTCAAAAGCTAAAAATTTCTGTCAAAGGTTTCTCTTCTCATTAAAATAGTGCACCTTGACATGGTCAGAGATCACTGTTTATAACAAAATCAGAAAGGGCACATCAACTTCTCTGATGTTTGTCAAGTATAAACAACAAAAAAAGAGAAATCCAAGCCATGCTTTTTTAATCTACTATGAAAAATAACATACAATTGTCAAGGTGTTTTTGCAGGGCACTTATGTAAATTATGTAAAATATCTATTTTTCTTACTTACAGGGCACTCTTGAATAAATTTGGATTACATTCAGGTATTTCCAATAGTAGTAGGTGAGATCTTACAGGGGTGTAAGTACATTTCGTATATGTTTACCACTGCAGAGGAGAAGAAAATTAGTGTGCCAGGAATATCCTGCAGGGTAATTTTTTATCCCACTGAACTCCAAGGCAGCTGTGTTAGTGGCTTCTCTCAAGCCTACACCCTGAAATCAAAGATTCATTACTCCTGACCTATTTGTGGAACATGACTAGATGGGAAGGAATATTGAGTGTAGAAGAATAATAAAGACACCCAGAAATTCCCTAGTTTCACTCTGAAAAACATTAAAAATTATTCTTGTTCAGTGTCCCCCTTAGCCCTCATTCCTGAACGTGGTTCTGTAAGATCAGAGCTCTGTCCTTTCCTGCCAGCCTTGATGTGTTGGGCACGTTCTCTGCCTCCTGCAGTAACCATCACCCCTGGGAAGCCCAAGATGATGATTAGCCTTGTGCATTTTTTTACTTTTCAGCCAAACCCAAAGAAATTGTTCTATTATTTGTCCATTGGCATTAGATAGTCACCAAACTAAATTTTTTCCTGAATCACTTTTTTTCCCTCAAAGATACCTTTGAGCTTCCAGTTGTTTCCAGAGCTGCTCTAGAACATCTACACAGCTTTCTCCATTCTGCATTATCAGTTTACAAGATACTAGAGAGGCCATCTCCAAAGAAGAACAGTAAAATTCTCACTTCATAGCTTGAGTGTTTCTTGCTATAAGCCCTAAGACTGCCAGTAAAATCACTGGTTGCTGGAAGCTGAAAGACCAGTAGCCTTTTTCACCTGGAAAACCAGCTGACAGCATCAGCATCAAGAGATTTCAAGTGGTGATCATTTAGCCTGTAAGCAAGGGCTACACCAAATTGAAATTCCTTCTGGTCATTAGATACTTGAAAAGTTGTTAATTTATGCACAAACTTCTTCAGCAGAATTCCACAGTTCCTGAATACATAACCATTCAAACTTGCCTCGCAGAAGAAATGTTGCTGTGCTTATTGATCTCAAAATGCACACCACAGTCTTCCCTTTTTTCTCTGGACCTTTTCCCATCAATTTCATTTCATAACATATTAGAACAGATTGCAATTTTGGTTACAGTCTAAAAAAACTGGATCTGAGATTCAGTGGGGCCGAAGTCCAGGGTGATTTGATCTTGGGCTTTGATCCAGGCGCATGATGCTCATGAGCAAAGAAAATGTTATCAGTCAGCTAGTTACAACAAGTCCTTGGCCTGCAGATGGAAGCAGAAGATGAGGAGGAGGAAAAAAAGGATATACCGTGTGCTAATTGGTAGGTGACAGCATGCTGTGTGTGCAGCCTGGGGAAACAGAGATCCATTCAATCTGCCTCACAACAGCTCCACCAGCTTCACTGGCCCACGCACTCTTCCGTCTCAAGCACCCGCCGTGTTTCATAGCCTCCAGTCATCAGCCTTGGCGCCAACACATGAATCATATCTTCTGTGAGGGTCCCCACTGCAGGAACTCATTATCTATCATCCTCTGCAGTTGGATAGCACTTGCCAATGCCAGATCTCAGAACACTGCATTAATATGGACATGACCTGGGATTTAATATCTTGCTTGGAGCCATGGGAAATCAGCTGTCATTAAGGCAAGAGACCCCATCTCCTCACTTTCCTAAAGCTTTCTAATTCCTAGGTCACATCACCTGCTTTCATTTTGTGTGCTTAACCATCAGTGGGGAACATTTGTGATAGACAGAAGAGCTTTTCCACATTCCAAAAAGGCAGCAGATAATTAATGACCACGTTTATTTTTAGATTCACATAAGAGTCACATAGTTGCATTTCTCAATCCAGTATGTGATTAGTCAACTGATTTCTGTTTTCTAGCCTACTAGATGCTTAGTGCTCTACAATAGACTTTCATTTTGGATTTGACCAAGCAGAGGGATGAAACCATGAGAGCAGTAATTTGCAACAACTGGTACATGTTATCACTTTGGTATCCCAAGCCATCAGGGATGCCCCTCTCAACTCAGATCAGTCATAAGAAGTCCTATTGCCTACAGCTTAGCAGCGTCTTAACTCACTCTGAGAAGCCTGCTAAATGGGACAACCCTTAGAGCCCAGCCCTGGAATGGAATAACCAGCAAACCCCCTTTTCTCCCTAAGGATAAGAGAGGGAGAGCACAGCAGGGCAGGCCATAGTAACCATAGTACTTGAATGAAGTAAGGAGAAAAGATTTAGAAAGGGCCGGGTTCAATCAGAACACCAGCACATCCAACATGTTTATGACAATGAAGAAGCAGGTCTAGTGTCAAGCTTGGCAAACACCCTGCAGCTCTAACAGTGAGAATTACATAGAATAAAGATTACCAATACTAGACACAATCTTCTAATTACTAGGTAGATCCATAGCATTGAAGGAGATGTAAGGTCTAGCTGATAAAACAGTCTCTAATCCTAACCCAAATTCATACATCACTACAGACACACTGAAGGCTTATGTTCCTACTAGATAGTTTAAGCTGGATATGAAGCCCAAGCCTGGGCTTAAATAGAGGTCCTGGTCCTGTGGGCAGAGGGTGTGGATGGTGACGATGTGAGGTGTGTTAGGGCCATTAAGGCTATTAATGCACTTCAGGACCACAACACAGTTTTCTCCTGTCTTTGCAGAGTGTGTTTACATGGGAGAACATCTCTACTGCTGGGATGGAAAGGAGCTGTTAAACTCACACAGGAGAATTAAGGTAACTACAAACCATTGGGGTAACTTGTCCCAATTATCTTCCTCAGTTTAAGCTTTCAGTATAGAAGCTTTAGGAATTAAACATTCCCATAGTGTCTGGTTCCTTCTAGAAACTTGTGCTACCTTTCTACTGGATCTATTCTTAGTGTTTCCATAAGGAACTATTTCTTTAAATTTTCAGACCAAAGCATTGCAGCTAGTGTAGAACCACTTGCTGGAGGTGGTTGTTTGGTTGTGTTTTATTTTGATTTTTTTCTCTCAGATGGCTTGTTTGTTTTAATTTGGTTTGTTTTTCTTTCCTTGGCAAGCAGTTTACTTCCCCCAAATAATGTCTGGTAATTTTAGACCTAAACTTCAGACCAGTACTTAAATGGGGGGAAAAAAAATCCAAACACCCCCTCCCCACACACTTTCCTAGTCTTTAAAAATCATTTAAGTTATGTTTATACTTTAAAATGGCTTTAAGAAGGGATGAAAATGTTTAAGTCAAAGCAAAACAGGTCAAATTGAATGTTTCTCTTTCCACTGAGCATTTTTTATTTAACAAGCAAAAGAAGAAGTTAGCATTTAATGTTGAACTTGGCTTGAATGTTTTAATTTTACTCATAAACATGATAATTATTTATAGAGCTCACATTATATAATTTTTTTCCTAGAGGGGAAATCAAGTTTTCATGGGAAGTGACTTAGCAGGATGAAGTGTTCTATGCTTCCCATGAGGTTAAAAGTTCAGTCAGCTTTATCCCTTGTCATGTTTACTGTACACACCTTTTGACTTCCTGCTCAAACTGCAAAATTATATGTATAAACAACACTAAAACAGACAGGAATTACTAAAAATACAGAGAGAAAAAGTGTTCTATTTAATGGTTGGTCAGAAAGGCAGGAATGTAAAAAACCCCTCTGCTGATGCCCCTCCTGCTTATCCACAGTATCAGGATGCTTGCTAAGTTTGCTGGCCAAGGGATCATCAGTTAGCTATTCTTCACTGTGCTGAAACCCAGCTAAAGCAGATGATTAGTGGGGAGATACCTGCAGGAGGCTGTGCTCAGAACTGAGACAGTAGCTCAGATCCTGCTTCTGTCCTTGCTTACAGGTGTGTAAGTTTGAGTTCATGCCACCGTGACCTCAAAGATTTACAATCACTTATAAGCTGCAGGTTTTACCAGCAGCTGAATGTCCAAAACATCTTAGCTATTTGCACAATTTGCAAATTGCTGTAGTTGCACATTGAGAAGCACAACCCCTGTAAAGAGCCAGAGAACCTCCTCCAGTACTGGAGATATAACTTGATAGCCAGCATTCAATATCCAAAATACAATAGATCTTGGAAGAGGAGAAAACTGCCAATCTCAGATGCCTTTTGTCAGTACAACTCAGCAACACAAACCTGCAGGGTGATACTGCAGGCCATGTACCCTGCTAGGGAAGTATTTACCCCTTTTTGGCACTCACAGAAGAAACTGCTAGGCAGATGGAGCTACAAGCAGACCAGGGACAGGATATGTCCATTACTCAGATACAATTATCATCCAATTATCTATTTATATTTTATAGATACTATTTAATAGTTTCTATCTATGTCAATAAGCGTTTGTCTTTTCCTCCTCTTCATTACTGACTGCAGAACTGCAGACTTGCCTCCCTCCCGGGGAGGGGTGAGGATGAGCTTAGCAAACAGAACAATTAAGAATGATGGGTGCTAAAATGTAATGTAATGTAAAAGGTAATGAAGACATTCCCTTGTGCCCCTCCTGCGAGTCTGCAAGTGCAGGCGAGAGATATTTGTCTCTCTCGCAGAGAGCAGGGGGTGGTTTCTCCCTCGGCTCCCCAGCTGTCACCGGGATGCCTCCCCGGGAGGGATGCAGGGCACAGCAGGTGGCCTAGCACGCCGCTGCCCTCAGGACCAGCGCACTCGGTATTTCTTCCAGCGCAGAAGAAATCCCGCTGAATCAGGTTCGGCTCCCCATCAGATCGTTGCCGAGCGAAAGCATCTGTTGAGCGCACGGCTCCGGAGGAAGGCGCAGCCCGGGAGCGGGGCCGAGCGCGGCTCCCCGCAAGCGGCACATTGATCACACGGCCGCGCGGCCAATTAGCGGCTGCAGCCGGGGCCAGCCCTCGTGTCTGCGCGCTGCTGATCTATCGGCAGTAATTACCGAGACACTTCATGCCTGCTTTGGATGGGAATTAATTCGAGGCCGGATAAATAATGCATTAGGGTTTATTCAGCCCCGCGTGAAGCGTCGCCCCCGAGCCAGGGCTGGAGCGGCGGCGGCGGCGATGCGCGGGGCGGCGGCCGGGGCCGGGCGCTGAGGCTGCGGGCAGCGCCCAGCCGGGAGCATGCTGAGCCCCAAGATCAGGCAGGCCAGGAGAGGTGAGTGTGCGAGCCCTGCGCCTCGCGGGGTGGGGACGGAGACCAGCTGCTGGCACGGGGAAACTTCGCGGCGGTGGCGGACAGCCCGTAGCGCCAGGAAAGGCTTGCCCCCCACCTCGGCTGCAACCTCGGCTGCAGCGGCTGCTGCCCCGCCGGCCGAAGCCAGCCCCGGGGAGGTGTGACTGTTCGGGGAGAATGAAGCCTAGGAGGAGGAGACCTGTGCTGGTGTTCACCGGCGTGGTCTGCAATGTCCGGGCTGAGCAGCAGGGATAAATTAAAAAAATATATATAGTACTCTGTCCCGGGACTCGACATAGCCTTTTCAGCTCCTTATTGGTTGCTAATGCTGGGTTTCTAACGCCGAATTCATTCTGACGGCTGGAGACAGGTGTGTCTAGTTTACCTGCAGCATCTCGGAGAAGCAGTTTGCACATTATCCTTACATAGCTGGATGCAGGAGGTGGAGATACTTGTTCTGTGGCTGCAGGGCAAGACAAAAGGGAGGAAGGAAAACCTGCCCTGGGTTTGCAACAGATGCTCTGAGCAGTCATTCAGAGCTGCGAGGTGTAGTGTGCCATGTTTGTAAAGCAGAGAGCTGGGGCTGGGCACAGCCGTTTTCTCGATGTCAGGTCACCTGGAAGAGATGCTCTGGCAGGGGATGCATTCTGTGATCTTCAGGGGCAGCACAAGTTACTTGTTGACACGGCATTTGAAAATCATCATTGCCACTCACAAACTAATTACAGTATCAGAGGGATCTCTTCCTGCCCATTGCAAATAGATCAGATTAATGTCATTTAGTAGTTTGCTAAAGCAAACACAGCCAGAAGAGTATGTAAAGATTAGGGTTTTCTTCAGCCATGCCAGTATTGTCAAATAAGAAAGGTATCAGTGATTTTAGCTACTGTGATTCTAACACGGGTACTTTCAGACAAATGTCACTGCATCATATATTGAAAGCCATATTACGTGATGAACAGTCCTTAAAATACCAACAGCCCATTAAATAGCTGTTAGCATCTTGGAAAGAAGAAGCTTCCTGCCATCTGGAGGTGTCAGGATCAGATATGTATTGCCGCACCCACAGTAGAGTCATAAGTACTTATTTTTCAGTTACACAAGGTTGTAGAAGTTCAGCAAGTCTTTTGTAGATGCTGCCTCTTTGCCATCTCCCTTCTAAGGGAGTCTTTTAATATATGTGTTATCCAGCATTCCTGTAGCTATTCTAGCTCTGATGAGATAAGCTAGGTGATGCTACTAAGGTCGTAGAGGAAGGCTGTGTCATGCCTGCCATTATTCCACTCTCTTCAAATCACCTGGAAGAGACTAGTTTGTGTATTAATATATATGGAAGTCTAGTTATGGGACAGACATTCTAGATCCCTAGGGCCTACTGATACTTAGGGGACAAACTATAGTGTACCTTTGTGATTAAATTTATAGCGGTATGTGTCGTTCTCTCTGGGTTTGTTCTGTTTGGTTCATTAACTGTGCATAGGTAAGTTTATTTCTGAATGAATTTAGAACTCATGAAAAGAGCTGGGATTCTGGGTTTGGAAACTTTGGGAAGTTTCTTACTTTTGCAATGCTGTGGCAAAGCACTGGTAACCTCTTGCAAAGCTTACCAAGTAGGACCTAATTCTGCAAGGTTCTTCTATAGCTCTTGTTCACAGGAACTGTAAACAGGCCATGCTAGAGGTGCTGAATCCTTCTTGAAGGTAAGTGTCCCACCTTGCAAGACTGAATAGGAAATGGTAGTTCATGCTCCCTGGAGTCTCAGATGGGATTGCTAATGAAGATTCAGATGATAAACAGTGGAGAAGCAAAGTATTCAGAAGGCTGTGAGAATGTTCTGCATACAGAGAGCATCAACAAGGGCAGTTGATCTGCAAGCTGCTGCTTGAGTTTGGTTGACTTTTCAGATTAGTGACTGTCAGCTCTGCCATTGGGGACTTAGTTGTGGAAGGGAAGCAATGTCACTTCTCTGACCAGGCAGATTGAAGAGAAGGGACAAGGAGGGATACTCAGGGTGTCCTGAGTATCTGTGGTTTTACTTGAGTGTGACAGAAGGCAGAAATGTGGCTGAACCCAGGGATGTTCATGTATTTACAGAGTTCTTGAGGTTCAAACCCCACTATGTGTGTCTGGCTAGCTAGCTCTTTGCTTCAGGCTCCCCACATTTGTGCGAACACGAATGCTTCAACAATTTCTCTTTTATTTCAAATTCTCTGCTGAGAATGTTCCTTTAAACATGGAGTTGTGATGTCTGATGCTGTCATTTTTGTTTGACTTGTAGATTGTCCTTAAGAAAACTCCTAGGTTTAAAGACATTCAAGCTTTTGAAAATGTCTGGTCTGCACTTGAGCCTGAGCATCAAGGGTGTAGTTCCTAATGTCTGTGAAAGGGACGGTAGAAAACAAAGATAATTTGCCTTACTAAAAGTAACTATCAAGTACAAGGCAGTTGTTGATGTTCTACCAGCAGTCTCACATCTGTAACTCCAAAATATGCATTCAGAGGTTCATGTTCTTTCCATAAGATCTGGGAAGGTGTAAGATCTCACAGATGGAAAATCTTGATGTGAATAAATGGGCCTTCTGGGAAGTAAGTCATTCTGGCTGGGTCTGAATGGATTTTGCATTCTTTTTTCATCTATAAGGGTTCATGCACAGCAATTGCTGGAGTCCAGAATCCCAAAATAAGTGGCTGCAATGAAAAACATCTATTTTCACTATCTTCTTATGTGATAGGCAGAAAAATATAGCCTTGCAGAATGGAGGCAAGAGAACTTTATAGAGGCAGTTTTCAGACTACATCCTTCAGTCTCAATGAATGCATTTTTGTTTAATTGTTTTTAAGAGATTAAAAAAAAAAAAAAAGGCATTTGATCCTTGGCTTGAAAAGTCCCAAAAAGTTTGCCAGCCCAATTGCATTTAAATGTGCTAGAAAATAGAAGTTGGACTGGCTACAGGCTTATGCATTTGTATTTTGAGTGATGTGATTGCCCTCTATAGAAGTTAGCCTGCTGCCATCATATATAATTTACAGTATTCCTGTCTTCAGCACAAAGTGTCTCAGTTGTAGAGGCACTAAGAATAACCCTTCTCCCCTTGTTAGGGCTTTGTACACTCTGACCTATAATTTCTGTTTGTGACATATGCTACAAATTTTCCTTACAGTCATATAATAAAATATTTTTTTCTGTTTTAATTAAAACTCAGAGTCTAGAAAAAAAAAAGGGAGACATTGTGGTTAGATAGGCTGGTGCAAATGTACTGATATCCTTCACATGCCTACAGTAGAACAGTTATTTCCCTCCCAGTGTGTGAAGAGCCATCCTTTCACCAGCCAGTGAAAGATGGAAAAGGGAGCTCTGATGTGTCTGGTGCCTCTCACCAAATGCCAGCCAAGCACCTGCAGCCCCAGCTCTGCACAGGGCAGCTCTGGTTTGAGGGGCTGGAGCTGTACACAGCTATCCCAGAGCACGTGGGAGGCCAGTGCCTTGGCACCTCCAGCCTACCAGGCAAATGGCAACACCCAGTTTCCTACTCCTGGAACCAAGGTAAACAGCCCTGGAGCTGTGAACTCCTCCAAACGCTTCCTTCAGCCCTCAGAGCCCACCAACATTGCTGGGAGCACACGAGGCCCCGGCTGGGAGCAATCAGAGTGTCTGGTGCAGCTGGCAGAGGAGCCCACCTGGGAGGGGGTGGTTCACTACCCCACATCCTTCCATGGGTGATTCTGTAAGGCAGGAGAGGCAGTTTGGGAGCTCTTCTCTGGAAAGGTATGTGGGTAAAAGGCAAGGATGAGGTGTTGGTAAGTATAATTAGGTTTGTATCTCAGTTTGGTGGAGGAAGACATCTCTGGGATGGTGGGGAGCAGGAGGAGGTGGTAGTAGGGCTGCCTGCAGCATGAGCCTGGGTTTGGTCATGTTGCTTTGGAGGAGCTTGAGATGAAACTGCTGAGTTTAACTTAAAATCCTGTGGAGGGAGGCATTGGGCTGGACTTGATGCAGTATTGGATTAACTGCCCTGAAGGCAGTGTGAAGAAATAGGACCAGACTAAAGGGTAAAGCAGGGGATAAGTAGACTATGAGAGTCCCTTGTCACTGTGTGCAGTCCTAGGGAGGTGAATGAAGCATGGAAGTACTTTTGTTCTGTGCTACAGGGTCAGGTTCCTAGCACTGTGCTGCTCTGGTGCAGGGGTGTGTGGCAATGACCTGTGTTATAAGCTCTGGGCTCTAATTGGTTTTTTGTCTCTGTTGTCCTGATTCAGTGACCATGTGCATATAGAGACAGGGTCAAGAGAGTGATGTTTGTGGGATTCCTCCAGAGAAGGTTCATGTTCTCTCCCTTACTTGGTGGCATGTCCCATGAAGAAGGACGCGAGTTGTTCAAAGGTGTAATCCTCTTATCTCTGTAGAGATACCCCTCTCCAATTGGATTAATGGTGTGTGCTGGAGTAACTGCTGCTCTTGGCAATAGCAGCTTTCTGTCCCTGCCTGAAGGCTCAGGCAGGCAGTCATTCTCCTTAGAAAAAGCCCTGAAAATTTTGCAGGCAGGCACCAGCTTATTAAGCACAGGCAATCTGAATGTGTAATATTGACCCATAGCCTCACCTCCTGTGGAGAGAAAGGGGCATTGAGAAAGAGTTGAATTACTGCTCTAAGGGCAGCTGGACTGCTGGAGAAAGCAGGACTTGTGGGGAGGGAGTTAAATATTAAAAAATCACAAAGTCATAGGGTCTCTAATTACTAATAGAACATCACTGAGGGAGTACAGGGTGAAACTGGCAGTGTGTAAATAGCACAGTGGAAGGGCTACAAATGTTAGCACCTCTCTCCTGAGAGGATAGTCACCTGCACTTTCACTGCCTGTATAAATGTATTACTCTTCATTGTAAGATTATTACCAGAATTACTTTCTTTCCTTGGTGGCTTTCCCTTTACATTTATGGAAAATGATAGGCAAACACAGCAGCATAAACAACCTAATTTGTTTCCTTCAGCTCCCTGCAGTATGGGCAGGGGTAGTTTAATGCAAGGATAAGGGTTCACTGGTGGGAAAGGGAAACTCCTTTGTGAGGTTGCAGTGTGAGCTATCTGCTGAGTTGGAAGAGGAAAGGATCTGTGCCCAGACTCTGCCCAGGCCTGCACATATTTAAGTATTTAAAACTAACATGGGGGAGGGAGGGTTGTGCTGACAGTCCTTCTAACAGGTATTCCTTCCACACAGTTTTTCTGTGTATCCTTTGTTCCCAACGAGCTGTAAATTAGCTTTTATGAAGATCTCTAAAGAGAGGAGATACTAGTTTTTTGCTGTGGTTGAAAGAAGTTACATGTAATATCCTTCCTCTTAAAAGCAGGTGTTAAGAATTGTTATGTTCGCCATGATTGTCATCCTGTGAACTGGTTTTAAAGTTAAAAATAACCACCTGTGGTATAAGAAATAAAGGACAAAGAAGCTGCATATGTTGTTTCTAAAGTGAGAACTGATTCTGATTCTGTTGCATGGGAAGGGATTGGGTTGCTCTTGATCTCTTTGGAAGAACTTTAGGCACAGGGTTAATACTCCTTTGCAGAGCTCCAGTTTAGGAGGAGCCACCTTTGCTTTATTAACCAGTGATGTCACAAATACTTATGGCTTAATAATCTGAGTACTTAGATTCAGAGTATGATTTAATGCAGGAGTAAGAATTCCTGTATTTCTTCTGCCCTCGTACCCCAGGTCAACCCTGGCAGTGCAGCAAGTCACTTACTCAGCTGTTGCACACAGTAAAACAGGTACAACAGTGTTGAAATAGGCACACTGAGCTCTTGGCTCAGTGTTTTGCCCTGAAAAGCCGGGTAGGAATGAATACCCTCCTGATCTTTGGATTACTAGAACAAGAGAAATACAATGTTGTGGCTGAATTCAGGGAAGTTTATTGCTGGAAGTGGCTGGGTTCTGGTATCACTTCATCTTATAGCCAGTTGCTGGCAAAAGGCCTTGAGAGAGTTTTCTCTACTCTAGATGTGATTTTTTTCAGTCCAGAATAATTTTGGGAAATTATAGCCCCTGCAGTGGGGTGGACAAATTTCTTTGGTGCTCATAACATCAATTTTAGGAACCATTGATGCTGGCAGCCACTGTCTGAGGAATATGGCCTATGTGCTTGGCATGGCACAGACAGTATTTAGCAAAAGCACGTGGGTGACTGGAGTGCCTCTGAGGAGCCTGAGTTTTTACACTGCAGTGGACCTATGCTGCATCTGTAGTGCTGTAGAGCTACAGTTTTGATCAGGACTCCACAGTATTTGGTTCTGTACAAGCTCAGACCATGGTCCCAGCTCCAAATTGAATGTTATTGTAGTCAGCATTTTTTTCTTTGTTCCTTAATCTACTATGACTGGGAAGATTTTTAATAAATTAATAGCCATAGCCATTGGGAGGATTACAAGGAGCTGTTGCTGATTGCAGAGGGAGTTCAAGGTATTCATTCAGCCTTCCTTCTCTGACCTGATTTGACTCACTAAAACACCAGGAAGAAAAAATATCTTAGAACTTTCTACCATTCCAGTGAGCAACTTTTCTTATAGAAAGGTCTCACCTTGTCAGCGTAGGAATGTAAGGCTGGGTGTATTGGCAGATGGAAAGAGCAGAGTGGAAGTAGGAAGAAAGGAATAAGACTTTTTTTCTTCTGGCAGTGGTTAGCTGTAGCTCAGTGTGGTTGTCAATGGGATTACAAGAGCTCTGCCAGCAGCAGAGATGCCTTGAGCAGTGTGGGGTATGCAGTTCTCCTGTCAGGTATGCAGCTCTAACCAGCCAGACACGGAAGATGTACAGCTTCCTAGAGATTGTGCCAGGCTTCAGTGGGAGTGGAGAGCTGGTGCTTGGGTGTGCTAGGTAACATTGCAGTCTACAGTGTCTAACAGGTGCGTGTACTTTAAAGCAACACATCCAATAGCTGTGACTTAAGTGCTGATCTGTCCTCTGAATAGTCTGCAGTGGATCCAGGTGGGAGATCTCAGAGGATAGTGCAGATAAAATGACTTTAAAATACGGTCTTTTGCTGGGAGCAGTTTCTGTACTTGTTCATGTATTATCAAAATGGTCTGTAATTCTGGTTTTGCAATAACAAAGGATGTGGGCTATTTCACTTTACTAGATTGTACATTGGTAGGTCAATCTGTTGTAGCAGAAAGAATTAAGTCATTATCCTTCCATTTTGGCACTTATCCATGATCTAATGCTAGTGGTTTGAAAAGACTGGCATGGCTGTGTGGATTTGCAGGGCAGTTTCAAGAACAGCTGGTGGCAGGTTACCTACAGTATTTAAGGTTTGTTCATTGACAGGTGTCAAAATCACCACACACTCCTTCAACCTGAAGCAGTAATTCAAATTCTTTTGCAAATGCAAGGTTAAACTCATTTAAACAATTATGCTGTGGAGTTCAGACCTGCTGGCCTTCTTGCTGATAGTGATAGCAAATGAAGTTCAGGACTACTTCGTGCAATAGCTGAAAGGTCTTCAGTGTGAAATGTCAACCAACAAAGCAATGACCTTTTACCTATGTGTTAGCAATGGATTGCCAAAATCCTTCACTTTTCCTGAAGTCCAACATGCCAACAATTTGTAACAATAGTTTGAAGAAGAATGCCAATTGTTCTTCAGGAGAAAAGGATTAAATTATCCCACTGACTATATGTTTTGGGTTGGGGTTTTGGGGTTTTTTTGTATTGTGTGGGGTGGATTGCACTGATTATCAGATATACTTGGGTTTTCCTTGATTCGTGGAAAGGTCCTGCATTGATGTATGTCAGTTTGTGCTGCTGTATGTGTGTTCTCTGATGTGATAAAGACATCACCAGGCTGTTGACTGAAAGAAAAACAAATCAAGGGAAGGAATTAAATATAGCATGTCACTTTGCTCTATAAAGTGTTGTGAGGAGACAGGTGCAGAAGTGATAGAGCACAAGTTGGCTCTTAGGGTGGTGTTTCTGAATGTGGCAATTGTCATCCACATCACAAAATGTGAGCAGCTACATGGCTGTGTAGCACCTTTTTGTTTCTGTAGAGATTGCTACTCTGTCTTGAGGGAGCTAAAAGCTCTTGTCAGTTCCTTATAACTAATATTCTTCTAATTGCCTAAAAATATCTTGTCACCAACCACTTCAAATATTATGCCTTTAATTCTTTGCTTATTGTGTTTCAAGATGGTTAATTCTCAGGTTGTACTGAGGAAGTACCTTGGTTTTTGTTTGTGCTTACTGACTCTGGTATCTTAGCAATCAAATTCAAAGAAAAATATGGTTCTGTGATGGACACAGAAAAATGTTAATCAAATATTTTATTGCCTACAGTTCAGTGAACAGAACTTCAGTATTTGTTCATAGACATATTACTTGCATTTCCAGTGAATCCTTTTTATAAGGCCAAATTTGAATTAAATAAACCAACTGAGAATAAAATTTATAGTATGGGAAGCCACTTCCCTTTGTGGCTAGTACTTTAAATGAAGACTATATTAGAAATAATATATAGTGTCACTATGTCATCAGACTGAAGGAACACCAGAGCAAAGTGCCTTTATTGTAGGACAGTTTGTTGGCCAAAATCAATTATAATGACTATATTGATTTTAGCTAACTGCCTATGAAATTTCAAAAGATTACATCTTTAATTGATATTGAATTGCATTGACTTGATTGATTTCCATGTCTGGTTTAAGTAAGTACTTATGGAGTGCTCAAATCTCTAGTGGTGTTCAGAGCTGGGAGTGTGAGAGGAGAGCAGAAGAATGTATAATACTGCCAGGCAGGACTGAACTCAGGAAGGGGGGATGGTATGGATAGGGAAGGGAAGATGTTGTCTCTATTGTATGCATGCTCAGGGTAGGAGACAGATGTCATGAGAAATAGGAATGTGGCTGTTGCTTGGAGGCAGGTCTGAGTTGCAGAGGAACTCTTGTAATGGTGTGTGGCCCTCTGGATAGGGATTGCTGCCTCTGTAAGGAGTGGCAGTGTGGCTCCATCCAATTTGACCCATCCACTCTTAGGATAATGTTTGATTTTACTTTTAGAGGCATGACAAACAAGTATGGGGTTTTGGAGGGGAAGTTATTTAGTGTAGTCTCAGGCATTTGCACAGTGAGTGTTGAGCAGCACTTCACTGCCTTGGCTTGTATTCCTCCTCCCATCTTCATCTGGATATGAGAACTTCCATGTGCCAGTGTTGCTTCCAGTTGTAACCGAGGTCTGTAATTGTGATTCTTGCCTTACAGAATGATTTGCCATCCCAGAATGGCTTGCCTCGTTAGTGCCACCTGTGGGTCCGCCCGGTCTGTTGTCACCTCGCTGTGCTGCTCTTGCCTTGTTTCCCTGCTCGGGTGTGGGGATGGTGTGGGTTGTGGTTGGCATTTCAGTGCTGCTGTGCTGTGCAAATGAATCCTAACCCTTTTCCCAAGGACAGTTTGAGTCCTTTCTACAC
>VYZP01042080.1:135701-146281 GCA_013400635.1 Hypocryptadius cinnamomeus | reverse complement strand
CATCAATCAGGGGACGTTTGCTCCCTGCGGAATAGCCTGGGACCAGACCTTTCCCATCAACCTGCCAATTTGTGGGCAAGACCCTTAGGCAAATGAGCTTCTATCACTCACCAGGCATGTGTCCCATGGGGGCTCTGGCCGTGTAACCCCCAAGCCTGCCTAGATCCCAGGGTTGTCCCCACAGAGCAGTCAGCAGGTACAGAGGCCACTCCTGGTGGGCTGTAATGAGTCTTCTGGGGGAACTGTGCAGTGGGAGCAGTGGGGTGACATATCCCAATCCCCAGTCACCACAAAGGAGTGGCCATGCAGTGCAACCAGATTGCCCAGAGGTTGCCCCTGGATCACTGGAAGTGTCCAAAGCCACGTTGGATGGGGCTTGGAGCACCCTGGGACAGTGGAAGGTGTCCCTGCCCATGGCAGGGGGTGTGACAAAATGAGCTTTAAAAATCATTTCCAACCCAAACCAGTCTGTGATTCTGTGGTAAGTGGCCCCAAGAACCATGTGTCTCAGGAGATGGCAATTTCCTGGCACCAAAACCCTGCACTGACACTGGATTCAATCCTGGAGCTCATTCAGATGATCTGGGATAAAATAATTATGGCCCAAAGGCAGGGAGGCTGGCCCAGGGCACATAAAACCAAGGTCTGTGTCTCCGACCAACTCTATCAGCACCTGCAAAGTGAAGATATGGTCCCTCCACGTGCCAGTTTTCCAGGACCAGAAACCCTACAAGCAGCTGCCAGCACACCAGGTCAGGGAAATGTGATGGTGTCAGTTTAGCAGACCACAGGTTGGAGCCATGGCAGTTTGGAGAACGTGTGCTCAATCCCACAGGGACATCAGTCAAGGGGATGCCTTGGCATGGCCTGGCAGCACTGAGACACTGGTGTAGCCCAAGATCCCTGCCTGTGGCACCAGGCAGGATTTCTCCAGCTCCAAATATGTCCCAGCTGGTGGCCTTTTGCTCCAGGAGCATTTTTGTGCTGTCAGACACTGAGACCATAGGCTACCTCAGAAGAGCTGCAGCATTTCCAGCAGGGTAAGGACTGACAAGATGGGGCACTGGAGTGGTTAAAGGCCAAGCTGTAATAAGATAACCCAAACTGTACAGCACAGCACCACATCCTCTAGCCAGGGACACCCCTGCCTGTGTGCTCCCCAGAGGACAATAACTACATGTAGTGTTATGACCGTGCCTGAGTTTCACTCAGGTTTTAAACCCTATTTGTCACAGGCTGGGAGGAACTATGCAGAGCAGCATCTACAGTGACATCCGTGGGAAGTGGCAGTCCCCAGACCATGTTCCTGCAGTGGCCCCTGTGGTGTGGGAGTCCCAGGAGGATGCCCTTGTCCACAAAACTTCCCAAACCACTTGTGAGAGCTTTTCTTGTGGTGCTGTGCTCCCTTGCAGAGGACACAGGGCACCCAACGGCTTCACTGCAAGAGCACGAGGTTTCCCTTGCAAACCCTCAGTTCTGGCCTCAGGAGCTCTGCCTGCAGGGCTGGCAGGGTCCCAGCCCACCCAGGCACAGTCTGGGTGCCACCGAAAGCTGTGATGTGTCCATGGGCAGAGCACGATGCCAATCCCACGGCCACGCCCCTGCTTGTGCAGCTCTCAGACCACAGGAAGGACGGGTGTCCCCTAAGACGCCCCTCGACCTCTTCCCCACCTCACCCCCACAGGGATCCCCTTTCTTGTCCCCAGAGGTGAATCCGCACAAGGCAGACTGTTCCCACGCAGCAGCCACAGCGCCGGCTGGGCTCCCTGCATCCCCACACCCCACATCTCCGCGGTGGGGCGGGCGGCATTGGCCGACCCCGGGTTTCCCCGTCGGGGCTCCGGCAGCCGCTTTGCCAAACAGCCGGGAGGCAAAGCGCCGGCGTGGCCAGCGGCGGAGGAAACCTCCGCGCTTCCTCCGGCTCGGGGAGCCGAGCGGGCAGGGCGCTCTCCCTCGCACGCCTTGCGCTGCGGCTCTGCGCTGGGAAGAAAAGCTCCCGTCTTTCCCACGCTCTCCGACACATTTTAATGAGTTAAGTGGGGGCACGCCCCCTCGCCGCCTGCCCCGGATCCGTCCCCCGGCTCTCCGGCTCCCAGCAAGGAGGCCTCGGGGGGTGACCGGACTCTCGCTGCCGTCGTGTCCCCTGGCCGGGAGGACGGGCACGACCCGCTGGGGTTTTTTGGAAGAGGGCTGCGACGTGCCCAGCCCAGCGCGCCCAGCCCCGGGGCGGCTCTGAGCCCCGCCGGCGATGCCGGTGGCAGCCGGCGCTTCTCCCTCCCGCAGGCTCTCACGGGCACGGGGAAATTTGGCCGTCACGTCTCCTGAGGAGGGGAAATTTGTTCCGCGCCTCTCGGAGTGACCGTTCGCTTAAGGCATCGCAGCTCCGGGCCCTTCCCCGCCTCCCGCCACGTCTTCCCCTCGCCTCAGAAGGGAGCGGGTAAATCACTGGGTGGGACTACTGGTTTTGCAGGGCCCCATAAAGCGAGGGCAGGGGCCTCCCAGCGCCGGCCGCGGCCCCTGGCACCCCCTTCAAGCCGGCGGGCGGCGGAGCCGTGCGGGGAGCCTGGCCCGGCCGTCACACCGCTCCCGGCTCCTCTCCGGTTACAGAGCTGGGTACAAACTGGAGCTGAAATGCAGCTTTTCTAATTTGTCTTTTTATTTCCCCGTTTTTCCCCCCCTGCTTTTTCGCTCTTTCCCCTCCCTCTCTGGCCCCGTTCCCAGACCGAGTCCTGCCCCCACCTGCCAGTCCCGAACATTTGCATGGCTGGGTCCCTGCCCGCGCTCTTTTTCTCACCAGTGTCACTGGCAAATGCAGATTTGCTTGCAAGGATGTAACTCTGGCCAAGCCCCAGACCGGGGAGATGTGAGCAATTCCAACTCTCCCACGGCTCGCTCACAGGGCTCTGCACCTCGCAGAATACGGCCAGTAAAGACACAAAATCAGTTGTCCCGGGATATTTAGGAGTAAATTAGGAGAGGGCGAGCCAGGCAGAGCAGAGCCCCGACACCCAGCCATCGCACCTACGTCTGGCAAAGCTGCCGCTCGACCCCCCTGCCTTCATTTTTCCAGCTTTGTCGTGATGGGTTTGCTGGGATTAGTGCCAGGGGACGGTCACGGGCTGCGGTGGCTCCGGCGCTCCCCGCACGCTGTTTGCACTGCCGGGCTGCGCCGGCCCCCGGGCGCAACCGGAGCTCCCGTGAGTCACCGTGAGTCACAGCACGTCCCGCCGCTCGCCGCGGCGAGCCGACACAGGAGACAGGACAGGGATTGCCGCTGGTGATTCCCGCTGACACCATGGCTGGGGTGATGGGGACAGAGCCACTGCCTGCTGCCCGGCACGGGGTCCTCAGGGGGACGGCACAGAGGCAGGGGTGGCTCCTCTTCACTGTCCTCGGGCAAACCCGGCTCCTGCACGGACCCTCAGAGCTTCAAGCCCTGAGCCCACCTTAGTGCCCTGTGCCAGCGCTGCAGAGGCCCCAGCGGCACAGGGACATGCTGGGAGAAGCTGCCCAGGCACAGGAGAGCAGAGGGGGGGGGTCTGCAGCCCCCAGCAGCTGTAACATTCCAATCCCTCCTATTCCCTGAGAACGATGGACTGCAACACACATTAGAGAGGTGTGACCGGGAGAGCTCTGGCCGGAGGAAGCCAAAGAGTCAGACAGAGACCAGACAGATGGAATTGGGATAGAGACTGGGATGAGATGGGCATCCGATGGGCACGGGTGACGAGATGGGGATGTGGATTGAGATGGGGATGGGGTGGATGGGCATAGGATGAGGGTGGAGACAAGGACAGGATGGAGATGGGGAGATGGGAATGGAGATGGGGATGGATGTGAAGATGGGAATGGGGATAGGGATGAAAAGAACTAGCTGCAGAAATTGACCTAGAAAAGCAGACCCCTTACAGGAGAATGAGGAGCTGCTTCAACAATTCCTTACAGCCTAAATCCAGGTGGGTTGAGAAGGACCCAGATGGGGCAGGTGTGTTCCCAGACTACTCCAGCTGCTGGGAAAAGCCACAGGAACAGACCGTGAGGCAAGTCACACTCAGAGCTCAAGGCCACTGTCCTCCAGCTGTGCGACAGACACTCCGTGATGGCACATTTCATCGGCCGGGGCTGAATTTAGCAGTTGGCCGATTTCTCCCTTTCCCTTCCCAAAAGGACACGCCAGCAGTGCCAGGTGACAGCAGCTTGCCACCCAGCTGCCCCGGCGCGGCTGCTGTCACCTCGGTTTATGACACGCTCCTTCCTCTCTCCCCGCACCTCCCGTCCTCTCCTGCTGACCAAATGCCCCGGGGGGCGGTGGGAGCTGGTCCGGGAGCGCCGCTTCCCACCTGGACTCGCCGTTTGCTCCCGGGGACCAAACGGGAACAGGAGGAGGGTTGGGGATGGGGGGCGGCAAGAGGGCCCCCCCAAGAGGGTCCCCGCAGCATCGTTTTCGGTTGATGCACTGCTTTTGGGATTTTTTTTTCCCCATTTTTCCGCCTTCCTGTGGCGTCCACAGTTCCCAGCACTCCCGCTGACCAGGAACATGGTCATCGGCTGGGCAGCGGGTCCGACCCCGAATAAAGCCCCGGGCAGGAGAATTGAGCCACTCCAGGTCTGGCAGTACAAGGTGGGGGCTGCATCTTTTCCCCCTTCAATCAGTCTCACCCGTGGGTCCCTGAAACCCGGTGCAGCCCCCGCTGGGAGCCTGCAGAGGCGCCGGACCCCGCAAGCTGAACGCCCTGTTCTACTCTGTGACCTGTCCCTGTTGGCTCACGGGGACACAAACCCGCAGCAACATGGTGTCACCCCGAATCGGGGNCGCCGCCGTCGCCGTCCATGCGGGGCGGCGGGGCCGAGGCGGCGGCATGAGCCAGAGCGAGGTGTCGCCGTGCGCGGCGCCGCCGCCGCCCCCCAGCCAGCGGGTGTTCCAGGAGGCGGTGCGGCGCGGCAACACCAAGGAGCTGCAGTCGCTGCTGCAGAACATGACGAACTGCGAGTTCAACGTCAACTCCTTCGGGCCCGAGGGGCAGACGGCGCTGCACCAGTCCGTCATCGACGGTAACCTCGAGCTCGTCAAGCTCCTGGTCAAGTTCGGCGCCGACATCCGCCTGGCCAACCGCGACGGCTGGAGCGCCCTGCACATCGCCGCCTTCGGGGGCCACCAGGACATCGTCCTCTACCTGATTACCAAGGCCAAATACTCCGCCGGCGCACGGTGATGCCGGGGCTGTCCCCCGCTGCGCTCGCCCGGTGATGCCGGGTCCCCCCCACCCTTCGCTCCCCCGGCAATGCCGGGGACCCTCCCCACTCCCCTGGCCGCCAGAGCTGCTCCCGCCCCCGCCCGGGGCGGGTTTGGCGAAGATTTGGGGCCCCACGCAGAACAGGCCACATTTTTAAGTTTTTTGTTTGGTTGTTTGTTGTTGGTTTGTTTTTTTTTTTTTTTAATCTTCCAAGGGTTGTTTCCTACTGTAACGTGGTTTTTTCCTCCATCTACCTCGGCTGCACTCACAGTATTCACGGTTTCAGTTTGACATCTGGGCAGATGCTTTAACACCCCCCGTCCCGTTCCCTCTCCGCTAATATTTAATCCCCCTCCCCGCACCCCTCGCTCCCGACCTTCCCATTTAAAGTGTTCTGGCTCAGAAACTAATTCATTTCAACGCCCCCCAAAAGCCACCTCGCAGACCCCCGCTGCTGCTGGGGTCCCCTCTCCAGTGCCAGCCCCGTCCCGGGCGCGATGCCCCGTCCGTGGGCTGGGGCTCCCGGCCGGCCGCGGCCTTCCTGACGAGGAAGAGCAGGAAAGTCTTCTTCCTCTCCAAGGTTTTCCCAGTGTTTTCCCACCGCTGACTTTTTTTTTGTCGAGGCAACTCCGTTGGAATATGACAGACGTGGTTTTCTCACCCCGATTGCTCCTGGGTTTGGTTGATTTTGCGTTGGGTTTTCTGCTTTGGTTCTTCCTTGGGTGTCCGAAGAAAGTCTGCATCCTCACCTGCTCCACGAATCTGTTTAGCACACGTGAGATCCCAGGAAAAGACATTGAGTCCTCGTGGTTTTGTGTGTAAAGGGGGATTAGCAAATCCTGGACTGGTTTTTTTCTTTAAAAAAAAAAAAGTGAAATAAACTCTAGAGGCAGAGGATTTGCTTTTGCACAGAAAAGGGGCGCGAGCGCTCTCTGCTGCCTACAGAGATGCTGGAAAACTACTGAAAAGAGTTTGGGAACTTTTATTTTTTCTTTTGGTGAAACTTGGATAACACTTCTCAATGCAGAACGATTCACTTGACGTACGTACACTCACCCGCCTTTTATAGGAGATATATATCCCACTGTATATATCTTTATAAAGGAAAGGGAGGAAGCAGAGCGAGCCACCCGAAGGCGCATTTTGAAGTGACTGCACGTATAATCGCAAATGCTGCTTTTTTATTGCTATGGCACAAGAACATCCATTTGGGAAATGCAGAAAAGTTCAGAAGTCTCCTTTCTCCTGCTGGTCCTTCAGCCCTCTTCTCCTCGTCTGCACTAAAGCCATCCGTATCACTGCCACCTCCCCGCTTTTTCCTCTCTTGCTCTCTGCATCCAAACCATTCTGATTAAAAGAGAAAAGAAAATAGTTACCTGCTGGTTTATTGGGGTTGTGTCTTGCCTATTTATCATGTCTGTATATATTTGTGGGTGAAGATTGTGAGCCTGGTTTTGTTTGAAGCTGATGGTGAGTGTTTCAAAAATATGGTTTGGGATATATGCTCCTTTTTTGTTCATTTTTTCTTTTCCTAGTCTTAAAACTAAAAAAAAAAAACAAACCTAGAGTCTGCCCTGATTATTTCCCATTGCACTGAATATTCTGCTTCGTCTCTGATAATTTCACCTGCAGTTGTTTGTGTTTTGTTGGGTTTTTCATTTGTTTTTGTTCTTTCTCCCCTTCAATTTGAGGTGATTTTTAAAAGCTCCAGATTTAAAGAAGAAAAAAAACCGTGTCAAAAGTGTCTACTGTTATTGCTGTAATTTGCAAGGAACTGCTTGGCCGAAGTCTTTCTGTGAGCATGGAAGGGGGTGTCCAGCACTTCCACTGGTGCTTCTGTGCGATAGTTACGGGGTGGGAACAAGACCTTTCCTAGTGAGGTTTTATCGTTGTTACCAGATGGTTGCACATTTTTTTTTTACGTAAATGGATTTGCCACAATGAAATGTCATAACATTTATGACATGATATTAAAAAGTGTATTGTAAAGCCGAGTTCTAGATGGATTTTAAAAAAGAAATCTTGGTTATAAACCCAGTCTAAAGGGAGCTCTGTCCAGTGTTGTAAAGACAACATGATGTAACCCATATTTATATTTTTATAAAATACCTATTAAGACTGTGAATCTCCTGTGTGAATTGCTGGGTGAGTTGTTTAAGAAAAGTATTGTTCCTTTTCAGCCTCCTGGAGCTTTAGACACGCTGAGATTTTTGGGAAACTGTACGTCGGGGAAGGGGGTTTGCTCTGAAATTGTGAGTTGATGTATTTTTACATCCCTTTGTATTTTACTGAAAAGCTGCTGCCCTTCCTAGTCCCTAGAGTTTCAATTTTCTATGCAACCCCCACACCCCCGTCTCTCTTGATCCTGAGAAGTAAAAGGGATGCAGATTGATTCAAATTGAAATGAGGGTCCCCCCACCCCCCTTGTTGGCTCATCGTGCTGCTGACTCTTCACGCCAAAACGGGGAGTACAAGGAAAAAAAAGAGGCAGGTGGGGGAGGCTGTTTCGTGCATGACTGGTTGCCTTCCAGCAGTCATCTTTTTAATTATTATTGTTATTTTTGTAAGAAGAATATATTGATAATGTCAGTGAAATAACCAGACATTGAAGCTGATGCACAGATTGCTCCAGAAAGGAGTTTTTCTGTAGATTTTTCTTTAGATGCAAATACCTTTTTTAATTATGTTAATTAATGTTAAGAATTTTTAGGCTTATATTGAAGCTGTATGTGGGTCACTATATGATCATTTCTAACTGGATAAAGTCTGTACAGTACAGCATATTCCTGAGTGTATGATATAGACGTGTAGCCCCAGAGTGCGAAATTTATAAATAAATTTTTCATTGATCTTTTTATAAAAAAAAAAAAAGGCTGTTTTGTTTGTTCTTTTCCACGTGGTTATTGGCAATGCTGGTTGTTTGCTGTGGTGGGGGATGGCTGGCTGGGACCTCAGGTGTCTCTTCTGGTGTCAAACCTGTAGCTGTTCTGGGTTTGGATGCACCCCTGGAGGGGGATGGCTGGGCTGGATTTGGGGGAAAGTGTGGCTCCTTCCCACAGGCTGGAGGAAGTCCCCTGGGCTCAGGGGTGTCCTGGTTTGCCCCATCCCAGCATTCAGAGGCTGCTAGAAGGGTGAGGACTCAGACCAAACCCTGGTGCTGGATGGGCACGTGCTGTTTGAGACGTTCCTAAAGAAGCTACTTGTCCCCAGGGAGAGAGGGGGGAGCTCAGTGGGGTCAGCGGTGTCTTCAGTGCCCCAAGGAAGGGGCAGAGGGTGAGGGTCAGCGTGGCCGCTCCATCCCCAAAAGCATCTGTGTCCTCTGGCATGGCTCTGAGTGGAGCAATGCCCAGCAGGGCTGAGCCCCTCTCCGGAGGCTTCCCTGAGCAGAAGCAGCCCTGTGCCTGCACTGCTGGGCCCTGCCTGAGGCCAGGCCTTTGAAGGCACGATGCAGGCAAGCCTTCCTCGCTGGCACTACTGGGGGGCCAGATGAGGATTTTCCTCTATCAATAATTCTGCCAGCTCTGCAAATGCCTAAATCCCAGGGAAATTTGTGCTGTGCTCAGTTTGGCTCTGGGTGTGGGTTCCCAGGGATGCAAGGAATGGCGTCCTGCAAACACAGTGTGGGGGAAACCTGGAGAAAAGGCCCAATGTGACCTCTCCAGGTTGGCCAAACTCCACTCCAATGTGCCAAGCCCTGTGCCATCTGCTGCCAGCATGGGCCAGTCCCTGGCACAGACACAGCTGGTGTCCCCAGGTGCCCTGGGGACACACAACCACCCGGGCAGCAGCCCAGTGTGGACAATACAGGCACCAAGTGACCTGGATGGATTTGAGCAGGAGAAAAAAGATTATGCCAAAACCATCCGTCACAACCACTGGTGGTCCTGGAGTTCCTTCACCGAGGGTCCTATGGCAGCTGCTGACTCCAAATCTGTTGGGGATGTGGGCCGAGCACCACTGCCCTCTCCAGCTGAGGCACTGTGTGACATTGACCACCAGCCTCTGCCGCCAAACCTCGCAGTGGCTGTGCTCCTCAGGGCACACGGGGTTACACCTGTGGGTGGAAATAATCCCAGCCTTATCCCTTTGCACTTGGAATGCTGCAAAACCTCATCCTGCGGTCCTGCGCCTGCGTTGGGATTTCACAGAGCTGGGCTCACCTGGCTCAGCTCAGCCCTGCAGCTTCTCACCCTTCACCTTGTCCCTGGGCCCCAGAGAGCTGGGCTGGGCCAGCCACCACCTCAAGGACGGGTTTTTCTGGGGAAACGCAGCATTCCTGTGTGTGGCTCCTCTCACCTCCGTGGATAGGGTGGGCTGGGGTCTCCAGAAGTCCCTTATTTGGGCATCCCCCTGGAGCCAAGCCCAGCAAAGCCCCTCTGTGTTCCCCACGTGTGATGGCCCCAGCAGTGGAAATGTGCTGAGGACACAGCTGAACCCCAACCCCAGGGCTGAGCGCCCTGGGCAGCAGCTGCCCTGGTGCCAGGCTCCTCCCAAGGCCCACGGCCACCCCACTTTGCAGCTTTCCTCTACAGAAACCCTGTCCAAGAAATCTAGGAACTTCAAAGACTTGATTTTTTTACACTCTTGTTCTTTCCTTTTTCTATTTTTGTTCCAATAACACAAGAATATTGGATGGTTTGGTGGTGTAAGCACATTCTTCTGGCATTTTTGCGTGTCCCTGGCTGCGTGTCATTGTCCGTCGGCCACATTACGTAGGTGCTGTTGTTCCAAGAGAAACCAAAGCAAGAATTTGAACTTTCAAGTGCTTCCTGCCATTGTCTTTTGCTTTTGTTTGTGCTGCTGACTCCAAACCAGATGGATCGGGCTCCCCTCCGGCTGGGGGGCGATGGGAAGTCAACACAGCCCGGCGAGGTTTGACAGCTTTGTCTTCTCTTCTATTGCCCTTCATCCGTCAAGCCCGGCCATCGGCACTGAATCGGCCGTCACATATGGATGTGGGGGAGGAGGTGGGATTTTATTTGAATTTCAGGGAGCTTAACACAGGGAGTAAGTAATGAATGAGAAAGAAAGACAGTGAGCGGGCAAGCAAGAGGGAACAGGCTGTAATCAAAATTCAGGACATTTTAAATAGGTGCTTTGTTGGGCATTTGTATGACTATGATAATGCTGCAGCCCAACAGTCCAAAGAGGAGTTACCTTTTTTAACAGAAAAGAATCACAATCAACTTCTGTTCGGTGTCAGCGAGGAGCCGGTGGCTCAGGATGCCTAGCCAGGCTGGCTTCATTTCCAAACTTCAGAATTTTTTGCTACTTATCAAGGCATTCTAGGCTCCATCCCTGTGGATGGATGGATGGATGGATGGATGGATGGATGGATGGATGGAT
>VYZP01042080.1:64466-135575 GCA_013400635.1 Hypocryptadius cinnamomeus | reverse complement strand
GATGGATGGATGGATGGATGATGGATGGATGGATGGATGGATGGATGGATGATGGATGGATGGATGGATGGATGGATGGATGGATGGATGGATGATGGATGGATGATGGATGGATGGATGATGGTCAGCAGCACCAGGCTCCTCAGCACATCATGCAGGACAGGACAGCTGATGGTTTCAGCCTGTTTTTGCTGCTGACCCAAAGCTGCTGCAGTATTTGGTGCTGGGACTGGGTGCAGAGGTCCTGTCCCCCATATCCATCCCAGGTCACCCTGTTCCTGCAGCATGAAGTAATTTTTTGCTCTTCTTGGGGTGTACATGAACTCCACACACTGCCATGAGGTGAGCATGGGATTTTTTGTGCCATCCCCCATTACCCTGAAATCACTGTTACTCTACAGACCCCCATGCTTGGAGGACTGTGTCCTCCCCAGGATGTTCCCAGCACAGTGTAAGCAGCTCCAATATCTCCTTGGTGCAGCAAGTGCTCCCCAGGGCACACATCATGCCCCCAGGAATGGTGCTGGTCCATTGTGCAGGAAGGAGAAACCTCTTCCCAAAACCTCTGCAGCTGCCGTGTTCCTCTGCCACCATGAGCACCCATCTTAGGGTGCCCAGGGAGAGGTGACCTCTGGCTCTCACCCTGGGTGGGACACAGACCTGTAGTTTCAGTGGAATTTTTGACTCTTTAACAGGTTTCTCTTCCTGGGGAGAAATGGTCAAGCAGGACAACATCGTGGTTTGGCTGGCTTTGGGGAAAACAGTGGATGGGGTTAGGATCTGGAAGGATGGAAGGTGCTTGGCTGGAGGGATTGAGGGATGGCAGAGGGTCTGGGGGGATCACTGGGGACGTGGAGGGGTGGAAGAATGCAGGGAGAGGGGCTGGCTGGGAGGGATGGATAATAGAGGCCTGGTGGGATGGATGGGTAAGGGACAGGTAGAAGAATGGAGAGAGGCAAAGCTGGACAGCTGGAGCGATGATGGAGTTGGGCGTGGTTGGGACAACCATTTTAACTGGGAACTCCTCATTCATCCTGACTCTAAGAGTGTTCTGTGGCTGGGAACAGACCCTGAGGGCAAGCCAAGGAGACCAGCATGTCCAGCAGCATGGTCAGGTGATGGCAGATCTCAGCCCAGCTGTGCTGGTGGTGTTCTCCTGGCTCTTTTTACAAAGAGGCTCCCCAGAAGGGGAAAATTCCCCAACCAGCTGCATGTTTATCCCAGTAGGATGGCTATGGCTCTGCTGACCCCTCCTCAGTGGGGCATAGAGGATGTGGGCATGAGCACGGAGCAATGGCAGAGTGGGCCCAGTGAGCAGAGCCCTGCACAGCACTGGCTGGAGGGGACATGGACAGAGTGGACATTGACTGGCCAACACTTGATGGCTCTGCTGTGATGCATTTGGGGGGCAGCTGAGGCTGAGCCTTCACAGGGAGACTGAGCAGCACCCTGGGATTGATGGTTTGTGCTCTGAAACATGACAGCACAATGAACAGATCCTGGCTTCAAATGAATCCTGCTACCAAGGAGAGCCTCTGCTTGGAAGCAGTGATTCCGCAACCTCCTCTCAGCCCAAGACTGCCATCTCTGTTCTTGTTTTCTCCAGGTGAAAAATCCCTTCTCACCCCTATGCAGTCCCCAGCAATGTTCTCACACATGAATGCAGTTGCACAAAGAGGCTCTGAATGTGTGCAGCCCTCAGGGTTTCCTGCCCTGGACTAGACTCTGATGTCTCAGTGTGGTCACCCCTCCAGCTGGGGCAGGAGCTGGCTGGCAGCTCCCTAGACTCCTGATTTCCTTTAATTATGCCTACACCACTCAATCACACAGTGGCTGGAGGGCTTTCCCTGGAGTGGGTGGAGGAGCTGGAGGCACCGGTTGCAGTGTGCTGTGAAGGTTTCACTGAGTGCCTCATCCCATGCCCAGTCTGCTCCTTGGAGATGATTGCTGGATTTCCAGCAGCCTACCACCCTTGGGGAACTGGCAGGTGCTGTGACACTTACTGGGTCTCTCCCTGGAGGTCTGGAGGTCACAGATGGGGGACCCCAAACCCAGCCTCGGGGGCTTGGGGCACCTGGTGGCCCCAGGGAACTGGGCTGGAGGTACAGGAAGGTGCTGGCTCAGCACCCACCACTCACCTGTGCCCAGGAGCTGGGGGACACAGGGCAGCCCTGGCCTCACACCACAGTGCCAGGATCAGGCCTCAACCTCCAGAACAGTGCCCAGACAGAGAGCCTATCCCCAGTGGGTCCCCACATTTCTCCTTGCTCACATTCACAGCTACGGTGACAACTCTGAGCCCCCCCGTCCCATTTTCTACTCACTGCTCCCCCTCATTCAAAGCCTCTGTCCTTTTAAGCTATTTTTTTTCCCCTCCTATTCATTTCCCGGACGCCTCAATCCTTTTCTCCTGCCTAGCCCCTCTCCTGAGCAGCTGCTATGCTAATAAGCATGAGGCAGAAAAGGGAGCGAGCCTTTGCAGGGCAGGGGAGGAGAGAAAGACCCCAGAGCCCTCCAAATGCTAAATAAATCCAAGGCTGGAGCAGCATCCCTGAACAAAGAGGCCTGGACTCCCCCCTCTCTTCCCTTCTTCCCAATTCCACCACCTTTTCACATTCAAATCCATTAAACAGCGAGCAGAAAGACCCCGAGTATTCATAGCATTGCATTAAAGAGAATGGTCCCTCTCCATCGGGGCCGGGCACAGGGAAGGGCTCTCCATCCCCTCTGGGCTGGGAATCACCCAGCTCTGGCCCCTGGGCTCAGCGGAGGGAGGACAAAAGCCTCTGGCACTGCACAGGGAGATCAGTTGCTTTTCCCCTGAGATCCTGGGTTCTTCCCCACATGGGACTCTTGGGCTTCTCCAGTGGGATGGAGCCCCTGGTTCCTACAGGCTGTGCTGAAGCCTGGGGGTGCAGGAGGATGGGGGCCCCCACATCTCCTGCGTGCTGACAGTGCTGGGGAGTGCTACAGCAATGACAGGGCAATGGGGACACCCAGATTTGAGGGTGGTGAAGATCTCCCCCAGGCAAGGGCAGCTCCCTTGATCCCAGTGATGGGTGAGGAGGGAGAGTGCTCCTGCCAGGCCAGGCACAGCCAAAGGCGCTCTGATGGTGCCCACCAGCCCCGGAGCAATGACCAGCCACCGCTGTCTCAGCACAGCCAATGGCTTCCCTGCACAGCAGGTGCCTTGGGCTGATAACAGAGATCCCTTATACCAAAACTGATGATTTCATACCCACCGTGCCTATTTTGCCGTAAAGCCAGAGCAGCTTTCTGGTGCAAAGACCACAGATCTCATTCTCTGAGCAGGAGGAGGCAGAGATAGAGATGGATGTGCAGTGGGCTCCCTACCAGCTGCTGAGGTTGATGGTGGGATGCCTGAAAGGATGGGACTTTTTTCTGGGGGAAAAATAGGTGGGCATTTTCTTCTTCTGCCTTCTGGGATGGAAATGGACACTCACCTCCATGAAGGATTTCATGCTTTTCTCAGGGACTAAGTTTCTGCTGGAATCACAGAACTTCAGGAGATAAGGCTTTTAGTAGCAGATACTGAAAAATCTTTTGAATTCATGGATTTAACACATTAGGAATAAATTATGTCAGCTGGACCATGGAGACCATGATGGTCACCTAGGGTACTCAGGAGGCAGCAGTACCTGGGACCCTCCTGCATGGCTTGGTCAGTGGGGTGGGATTCAGCTCTGACCATGGGGGTCCATCTGAGGTGGCATCTGGGTTCCACTGTGGAAGAAGGGGAAGGATGGAAGCACAAAGAGCTTCCTTAAGTTCGTTTTACTGCTTGTGATGTCCTGGCATGTTCTTCCTGGCCTCTGCCCCAGGTTCTGGAGCCGTCTCCTGGGCACCCTGAAGCATCTTAGCTGGCACACACTTCTGTTTTTTGGTGCCTGAATCCTGCTCTGCACCAGTACAATGAGGAGTCTGGAAGGTGATCAAGGCTGCCCTGACAGGCCACCTCCATGGGCTCAGCCATATCCCACCCTGGGCTTCTACATTCATGTTTACCTGGTCACCAGGGCTCCACACTGACCACTGCAGGTGCTGCACAGATTTGGGGTGCATGAGGGACCAGACCAGCAAGAGATCTAGATCGGAAAATGGGGAGAGGTGGGACAATCCTCAGGAAATGGAAGATTAGGTTAACCACTACATGGGACATGGGACACAGGAGCTCAGACCCCTGTCCCTGCAGTGCAGGACCCCAAAGCTGTGTGAGCAGTGCCCAGAGTGTGTCCCTGCATGGGATCCCCAGCTCCCCAAGTTGCTCCTCTGTGTGGGGTCCCTGAGGTGCCTTCAAAGTTGAGGTTTCAGGGCTGTAGGACTTGGCTGACCCACTCCATCCCTACTTCCCACTGCAGACCACCCAGCTCCTCAGGCCAGGGAGAATCTTGTTCACTCTGGGACCATTCTGGACTCCACAAGGGATGTGTTCCCCCAGAAGCCAGCCCTCTGGAGTGAATGTCAGCAGGGACCCCTAGAGGTTTCTGAGAACAACCTCCCCCTATCCCATGAAGGAAACCAGCTCTAGCCGGGAGTCAGCCTCAAATTCCCAGTTCATGGAGAAGGTCTCTCCCATGGGGAACTTGCATGCAAACTACAGATTGACCCAACTCATCAGAAACAGGTAGGGGCTGTGCTGCTCCAGCCTCCATGGAGTGTCCTTGGGCAGAGACAGTGGGCACCCGTCCCACACTGCTTTGACCAGGGGACTCACTTCTACCTGTGCCTCACCTAAGGCAGGACTTGGAGGGTTGCCCGGGCATGGAGAGACATGGAAAGCTCCAGATCCTGCCAACACTACAGTACAGCTCCTGGGTGACTCCTCATGTGTCTCTCTATGGGTCAGTGACAGGTTGCTATGGTCCACCATTGCCCTCGGGCACCCCTCATTCCCAGTGTGACCCTGAGCCCACCCATCATCTCACTCTGCTCCAGCCCTTCCTGAGGACCAGCCTGCCCCAGACCTGCCCTCAGAGCAGCCCCATTTGCACCCCGACCTGCATGGCCCTGGGAGAAGGGCAGGGAACACTGTGGGGTTTTAGAGAATCTTCTAAAAAATAACACAGTTAACAAGCAGTGGGGCACCACCATCTCTGCTGCCAAGGCTGTGGCTGGAAGTGTCCTAGCCCTTCTCCAGCTCTGCTGCAGCAAGGGCTGGAATGTCCCAGAGACATGAATTGCCCCACATTGCTCCCGGACTGCTCCAAGGGCTGCCCCAGCTGCCTCCTCATCCTTGTGGGACTGGCTGGGAACATTGTGTCCTGGGCTAGACGGGCTGACACAGGAGAACTGCAAGCGCTGCTGTCTTTCGTTGTGGCTGCACCTCGAGGGGTGTGGTGGGACCATCTTGCGTAGGTCTACCTGCGGCAGCAGGTGGGACAGGGGTCGGGGCGGCCCTCCGAGGGGTTGGCCGGGGAGAAAGGTCCCTGCTTAGCAATGCAGGAATGCAGGCCGGGTTGAATGCGGCGGAGGCGGGTCTGATCTGGTGCCCCACTAAGCCTCCATTCTTTCCCAGCCGGTGCATCTTGTATTCAGGCTGCCTGCTCCTAAGCAGAGCGTCTTTAATCCTTCCCTTGTCTCCTCCATTCCCTTTCAGGCCTTTGGCCAATGGGAAGGGGATGAGCAGCTCTCTGCAGGAAGGAAATTAAAAGCGAGGAGGAGGGTAGGGAGGAGGAGAACGCGGGGAGGGGGACTTGGAAGGGAAGACAATCCTGGAGTGGAGATGCCAGTCATCGGGGTCTCAATAGCCCCATTCACCCTGCCCAGCCACACAGAAAATCAGGGTCACCAGGATCCATGCCCTGCCTGGAGACAACTGTTGCTTTATTCTTTTTAATTGCTGGAAAACGCAGAAAAGTTCACTTGTGTGTGTGGCTGGCTCCGGTGGGGGCTGCGCCGGGGGCCGCGGGCGGCGGAGGGGCGGGAGGGACGGCGTAGAGCCCGACCCGCAGCGAGAAGGACACAAAAAAGCAGACGCACGTGAGGGTGGAGGCTGCGACCCGGCGCGGCGGAGGAGCATCTGCACGGCCGGGCAGCCGGGCGGCGGCGCGGGCACGGGGCGAGCGCCAGGACGGGACAGGGCGGTATCGTCCCCCGGGCATGCATGGGAAGGGTTCCCGGGGTTTTGGGGTGGAGGGGCCAAGCAGGGAAGAGCTGTGCAGACAGACACGTGTGGACAGATGTGTTCCCACATCTCCGGGCACGGAGAAGCCCGGTTGATGCTTCTGGCTGGAGACACAGGGACCAGACAGCTCAGAGCACACGTGGGACGCCCAGCGGCACACCGACATGCAACCCGAGGATGCTGACACAGCTCCCAGATGGACATAGGGCTGTGCCATCTCCACTTTGAGATGCTGCTCCAAGTGCCACCCCAGTCAGGTGAAGGTTCCACCTCTGCACCTGCATGGCCATACCCAGGGGACGTCCCAGAGAACAGCTCTGGGGAACCAGCTACCCCAGTTGCCCTCTCACTCTACCATCTATCCCTCTTGCTGTCCCATGTGCCCAGATGTGGCTGAGCATCAGTCTTGACACACAGGCCATCACAGGCTCTTGCAACCCATCAGCAGCCCAGCAGTGCTGCACCAGCAGCTTGGCAGCTGCCCTCTAGCTCTGATGGGTGGTGAGTGCCAAGGGATGCACTGGGAGAGAACATGAGTCCCTGGGCCAAAGATGGAGCCGGTCCCATCCTGCCTCCATCAGGGACTTCTCTGTGCACCCTCCCATAGGCCTCCTGTGAGCCGGGGGTGATTTGGGTCTGTTGCAGCCTTCAGATTTGGGTTGCACTTCCCTCCCCAGTGCAGCCTTGTCTCCCTTTGCTCTGCCCTTTGCTGAACACTCAACTTCCTGTGTGAGGAGCATGAGAGATGTGCTCCCAAGCACTCTGTGACCCATGGGACACAAGGCAGTGTCCTCTGAGGTTTCCCTGATAACCATGTCCTCTTGCAAGTCATAGAATTCCAGACTGGTTTGGGTTGGAAGGGACCTTAAAGTTCATCCAGTGCCACCCCCTGCCATGGGCAGGGACACCTTCCACTATCCCAGGGTGCTCCAAGCCTTTTCCAACCTGGTCTTGGACACTTCCAGGAATGAGGCAGTCACAGCCCTTCTGGGCACCCTGTGCCAGGGCCTCTCTTCCCTCACAGGGAACAATTTCTTCCTAATATCTAATCTAAATCTCTCCTCTTTTAGTTAAAAATAGCTGCCCCTTGTCCTGTCACTGTCTACCCGTGTAAAAAGTCATTTTCCCTGTCTTTCACAAGCCTCCTCTAAGTACAGACTTCCCCCGGTGCCCATCGCTGCCCGGACCGCAGGAAGGGGGCTCAGGGGAACCCTCCACCCGCCCGTGACTGCAGCGAGGCCAGAGTGGGGCTGTCATTCCTTACCGCCGGCTGCCACCTAGTGATGGAGGGACCAGGGCATCGGGGACCCCGAGTGGGGACTCTGGGGAGGGACCCCCGGCTTGAGGGCTGGAGCCCAGGGTTTTGCCGCGCCAGGGATGCTCCTCAAGAGAGTAGGCGGGGCGAGGAGGAGGGGGGCTACCGAAGGCGTCTGTGCCGCAGGTCCGCGTCTGCCCCGCGCTCCAGACACACTGGGATGTGGCAGGAAGATCTGTTTGTGGAGATGACCGGGCTATCTCTGCCAGGACAGAGCAGCCCCGTGCCCGGGCAGCAGCACCTGCTGGTCTTTATCCAACAGTACGTCAGTGACCGAGGGGGAGTGGAGGGTGAAAGTCCGGCTGACTTCTGCCAGTGTGCCGCCAGTTCTGTCCCTTCTCCACAGATATTGGGCCGTGGCCACCTGGAGAGGGGCTCCTGCCCTTTGCTCTGTTTGCAGTTTCCCTCGGGCTGTTTGGCTTCTGTTAATCATCCCACGAAGGCAAACACTGCTGGGAAGGATTAAGGATGGCCCAACATTTCCCGCTCCTCCCGGCCCAGGGACCCTCGACTGTGGGATGGGTCACACACAGCCGGATCCTGGATGTCGGCCATCAGCTTGGGACTGCCTGGAAGGGGTCCAAAAGGGGAGCAGGAAACTCAGGCTCTGTTCCCTATGGACACTGATTAGATAGCCTGGGGTAAGTGCTGGGCGTCCCTCAGTGCTCTCCTCACCACAGGGTCAAACTGGTCCATCAGGGCTGGGGGCTCTTTGTAGGATGACAGAGCAGGAATATGAATCCCAACACAGAATAAAGGAGAAAGACAGCTCCTGGCCCCATGGTGTAGGAACAGGTGAGGGTGAGGAGCTCAGCCTGGTGTGGCTGGTAGGGTGCTCCACTCCTGCACTCCACACAGCTCCCTGCAAATCCCTACCACCGCCAAGGGCAGAGGTGCTCCCCGGGCCGTACACCCCACCTCCCCCGGGAGCCCCCCCGCTGGGTGGCTGGCCCCGCTGGCCCTAGTCTGAAGGTCACAGTGCTGCACAGTGGGGATCTCTGCACAGCACAGAGTCCGGGATCCCACTGAAGTGCTGAGGCTCAGCAGCACTCCGAAGCCACCAGCCATGATTATTTGGGGTCTCCTCTCCCTCCTCCTCTTCACTGCGGCTCATGGAACCCCCATCGGAGACCAGGATGAAGATATCCAAGTGCAGGAGAATTTTGAGGCTGAGAGGGTAATGGCAGCTTGTGTTTCCTTAATTCTGGGGGCAAAAGGGATGGGGTAAGCTTTCTTTCATTTTCCTCCAGAAAGAAGGGCAATAATGCCTATGCCTGTGCCAGGCTGTGTGGGACAGGCATTGGCAGTGTGGCACTTCCTGGGTGCTGCTCAGGAGGTGTCAAGGCTCTGGGGTGGCCTCATCCTGGCAAACCCCAGGCAGGGTGGCTGCAGTCTGAGCACCAGGGCAGATAAGTCCTGTGGAAAGTCTGTGGTTCAGCATGCAGGGATGCAGGCTGCCTTGGAGATCCCCTACAACATGCCCTGTCCCCTGCCAGGCTTCATACAGCCCTGCATGTGTGTCCAGATCTGGGTCTCACTGGTATATAGGGGTGGATGACAGCCTGATGCCTTCAGCCCTGCTTCATAGTCAGGGAACCAGGGAAAATTCTGCTCAGTGCTGATACACTTCCCAAATCCTGCAGCGGCTCTGGCCTCTGCACCCTGCATCATCACCTCCCAGTTTCTCCCTGCATCAGGAATATTTCGACTCTGCACAGAAGCAGGTGATGTCCCATCTTGGTGAGGAGGGCTCACAGTGCAGACGTGTCTCTGTTCTCCCTGCAGATGCACGGGAAGTGGTTCGACATCGCCATCGGCACGACCTGCAAATGGATGAAGAACTACAAGGAGAAGTTCAACATGGGCACGCTGGTGCTGGGCCCTGGCCCCAGCGCCGACCAGATCAGCACTACCAGCACCAGGCTGCGGTATGGGGCACTGCTGGGAGCACTGCTGGAGGTGCTTGAGCCTCCTCCAAAGCCATCCCACCCAGGGGTGCTCCCTCTCCCAGGGGCTGGGACAGACATGGGGGTCATTTGCTCTGCCTGGCATCCAAGCCCTGAGGAGGGGATGGATTGGGTTCAAATACCCGATACCTTGGGCAGCATGATTTCAGGGGTCCTGCACCATGTCCCTGGTGCCCCAGACATGATTTTCATGCCATAACCAGGGAAAATAATCCCTCCAAGTAGCTGATTGTTTTCTTCCTCTCTCCAGGCAAGGTGACTGCACACTAGTCTCAGGGGAGTACAAGAAAACCAGCACCCCTGGAAAATACACCTACTACAACCCCAGTGAGTTGGGGTGAGGCATGGCTGGGAGATGGGGACCAGCTCTGGGGACAGCTGGCAGAGGTGGAAGGGGTTCAGAAGAGCAGGGCTCAGAGGCCACTCCACAGTGTGGAGTGGCCTCTGATGTGGACATTTCCAGCCAAAGTATAGAGTAAAACTGCAGGGAAAGGGCTGTTTGAGCACTGTCCCTGCATAGCCACAGAATGATGAGGTGTTGCAGCAGGTCACTCCTGTCCACAGGGTCCCAGGCTGGGGCAGGGACCAGTCACACTTCAGGACCATTAGTGGTATCTCAGTTGTTCGCAGCTCTTGGTTTCCAATCCCCTCAGCTAAGAGACTGGTGAGCCTAAAGGGACTTATGGTTGCATTTGAGTCTGCTTCCCAAAAATCACATTTTTTAAATTAGATGCCTGATTTCAGCCCCCAGCTTTGGGGCTGTCCTACACTGCTCCATCTCACCATGAGGGGCAGGAATGACATCCCTGTCTCTGTGTCACCCAGGATGGGACGTGTCTATCCAGTCCTATGTGCTCCGTACCAACTATGACGAATATGCTGTCATTCTGATGAAGAAGAAAAGCAGTTTTGGTCCAAGCACCACTCTGAAGCTGTATGGTATGTCTGGCCATGGCATGGCACTTGAGGGCAAGCAGGCTCTAGGATGGACCAGCACAGCTCAAAAACACCACGTAAGGGTCTGTCAGCTCCCTTGGCCTCAAGGAACCTCACCATGGGCTTTTGAAATGGTGGCTTAGACCTGCTCCTCTTTGGCATGGCAGAGGTGGGGTCTCATGGCTCCATGAGAGCCGCATTAGGCACTGATGTGAACATCCAAACCAGCAGGGTGCTTGGGATTAAAGTGGTGATATCTGCTTAGATGAAACCCAGCCCTGAAGTGGCAGGAGATGCTGTCTTTCATGATTAAGAAACATTAAACCCACTTTGTCCAAGCCCTTGGTCAAGACTGGTCAAGAACAGCAGGGAAGCAGTGACATCACTGGGCCTGGAAGGGTTCAAAAAACATGTAGATGTGGAGCTCAGGGACATGTTTTAGGGTGGACATAGCAATGCTGGGTTAATGTTTGGGCTCAGTCTTTGCTTCCCTGATTTTCCCCTGTACTCAGCGCTGGTGAGACCGCATCTTGAGTACTATGTCCAGTTCTGGGACCCTCAGTTTAGGAAGGATGTTGAGATGCTTGAACGTGTCCAGAGGAGGGCAACAAGACTGGTGAGGGGCTTGGAACACAAGCCCTATGAGGAACGTTTGAAGGAGCTGGGGTTGTTTATCCTGGAGAAGAGGAGGCTTAGGGGTGACCTTATTGCTCTCTATAACTTCCTGAAGGGAGGTGTAGACAGGTGGGGGTCGGTCTCTTCCACCGGGCAGCAACTGACAGAACCAGAGGACACAGGCCCAAGCTACGTCAGGGAAGATATAGGTTGGATATTAGGAAAAAAAGTTCACCAAAAGAATAATTAAGTACTAGAATGCTCTTCCCAGAGAGGTGGTGGAAACACATCTCTGAATGTGTTTAAGGAAAGGCTGGACATGGCACTTGGTGCTATAGTCTAGATTCTGAGTTGAAGTGTTAGGACATAGGTTGAACTCGATGATCTTAGAGGTCTCTTCCAACCTCATTATTCTGTGATTCTGTGATTCTGTGATTCTGTGATTCTATGTTAGGAAGGACCAGGAGTCTGGTGTTGCACCTGCCTGCAGCCACCTGAGCTCGGTGGGTGCTTGGGGACTGCACTCCCACGCCAACCCTGCTCACAGCCCATTCGCTTTCCCAGGGAGGAGTCCGGAGCTACGGGAGGACCTCATTGAGTCTTTCCATCAGCTGGCTCTGGAGATGGGCATCCCTGAAGACTCCATCTTCATCCTGGCCAACAGAGGTAACCTCCCATGGGGCATGTGCCTCTCATGCTGCCAGAGCACTCCAGCTGCTCCTTCTGGGCCTGCCAAGCTGGGGAGACAGGAGATGGTCAGGAGGGAGGAAGGAGAGACAAATGCTTTGGTAGCATGGGATGAAAAGGAAATACGGCCATGTATCAGTCAGGATTCCACCAGAGAAATCAGCTTCCAGAGGGGTCTGTGCTGGGCTGCCAGGTCAATGCAACCACACCACTGGGATGAGGGCATGGGACACTTGTGTCCGGTCTCCAGGCTGGGTGCTGCCAGCACATGGGAGGCTGCTTGCTCAGTCTGGGGTTCAGAAGGGGCTAGCATGATGGAGGGTGTGTGGGTGTGGGTGTGTGTATGTGTGTAGGATTTTGAGGGGACCCAGGGGGGCGTGGGGGTTTCAGGGAGATGGGCGTTTTAGCATGGTGCTTCTGTGAATGGGAGGTGGAAAGCAGAAAGACGGGAATAACACTGGGTGGAACTGGGAGGGTGTCCCCTTGCCCAGGGTCCTGCATGTGCACAGTGCTGGACTCACTGAAGTTTGTCTGGACACCTCTCACACTGCTCATCTTCTCTCCTGCTCCTGGGCCAGGTGAATGTGTTCCTCAAGAGACTGAAAATGCTCCCCAGGTGAGTGGGCCAGCTGGGACATTCTGAAGTGGATCAAGGCCAGAAACATCCCTTCCAAGCCAAACTCACTGGAGACCGAGTGTCTAGGGACAAGGCTCCATGGGCAGGACATGTTGTTTGGGCAGTGACTCCACTGACCATCCTGGGAGTTGCTCTTCCACCTCTGCTGATGGGCTTTGCCTGCAAGGATGGGGGCAAGGCAGGTGCAGGCTGCAGGGGAAGGGTCCTGGTGGCCAGGTGGGCACAAAAGCTTATTCCCAAATGGAAGACTTTTCCTGCTCTGATTTTTTTCACAGTGTGAAGGTTGCTGGTGTTTCCTTGCTCCTTGCCTGTCTGTGTGTGTCCCAGCCAGGCTTTAGGCCCCTTCTCCAGGGACGGGGAAGCTTAGCACCCACTGGTCCTTCAACGTCCGTCACTCTGCACCTCCCAGTCTCTCAGGGTTGAGTGTTGAAAGATTTTCCAGGGGGAATGGGATTTCCATAGGAGAAACAACCCAGTTGACTCAAGAGCAGGTAACACATTGTTGAGGCACATCCCCAGCACGAGGCACAACTTGGCACTTTGGGTGTCTTAATCCACAACCTGGAATTGTGGACCCCACCCTGGAAGAGCACAGGGCTGGGAAGATTATGAGGTGTGGAGGGATCACAGCCTGCAGACCCAAGATCAGTGACTGGAGACGTGCTAGGAGCACAGAGGAGGGTTGGAGCCTGAGGTGCCCCTGACACAGCCCACCCTGAGGGCAATGGGGTGGGCAGCAGGTGCCACAGGCAGGACTGATGGCAGCTCTGTGCTTCCTTACTGGTGCAGAGGGCACGGAGAGCAGTCCTACCCCTGGAGGAGGGCTCAGCCGCAGGACCCCTGCCCACTTACATTGGCAATAAGGAAGGTAGGTCCCAGGGGAGGGGGCTGCATCGGGACCCCCCTGGTGTGCACTCCCATTTGCCTGTGACCTGTGGTGTGCTGGTCCACAGACTCGTGCCGGCTGAGCCGGGACCCTGGGCCCTGCAGCGGGATGCTCTCCCGCTTCTTCTACAACTCCTCCTCCATGGCCTGTGAAAATTTCCACTATGGAGGCTGTCTGGGCAACGGCAACAACTTCTACTCAGAAAAGGAGTGCCTGCAGGCATGCCGGACCGAGGGTGAGAATCCCGGCTGGGCTGGGACACTGGAGGTGCCTTTGCTGAGGCATCACAAAGGATCTGAGCTTTGCCTCGAATGCCATGTGTCTGGCATCCATGTGGGAGGTGTGGGGGTCCCTGGACCCCCGGCCTCACACAGCTCCTGTCCCTGCAGCTGCCTGCAGGCTGCCCATTGTCCCAGGTCCCTGCCAGGCACTGGTGACACGCTGGGCCTTCGATGCAGCCCAGGGCAAGTGCATCACCTTCAGCTATGGGGGCTGCAAGGGCAACGGAAACCAGTTCTACTCGGAGAAGGAGTGCAAGGAGTACTGCGGGGCTCCTCAGCTGGCAGGTACTCCCCTTGGTCCCCACCCCAGGGCAGGAGCCTGCAACATCTCCTGTCCTGCACTGGGTCTGCCTGGGGTGCGGACAGGGCTGTCCTGGGTCTGGATGGGTCTGTCCTGACTCTGGATGGGTCCAGGATGGGTCCATTGTGGGCCTAGGATGCATTTGCCAAGGGTTAAGGATCAGTCTGGCCCTGGAATGGGTCTGGATTGGTTTTGTGCTCTGCCTGGGATGGGTCATTCAGGGTCAGGATGGACACAGGATGGGTGTGTCCTTGGGCTGGGATGGGTTTGTCATGGGTCTGTGATGGGTGTGGGATGGTTTTGTGCTGTTCCTAGGAGGGATCTGTCCTGGGTAGGGAATATGGCCATTAGCTCACAGACAGCATGGCACAGCGGGGTTGGGCAAGCTGCAGACATGCTGAGACCGTGACTGAACTTCAGTGTGGTCTTGATGAGAGGGGGAATGTCCTCAGGAAGGTTGGGGTGCAGTGGGGAGCAGTGGAGGTGACAGCCCCATGCTGAAAGATTTGGTGGTGCAGGAACCCTGACAGCAACTAAGGACCAACCCAGAGTCCTGTCAGGGGTGTGATACCTGCCAGGTCCCACAGCTCCAGCCAGTGCAGAGGTTGCTGTACTGAACCTCCTTGGGAGACACAACAGGCACCACTTATCCCTCAGGGGAAATGATGACCAGTTTGTCAGAAGTCTGGCAGAGAAAATCATCCTGCAGAGAGGGGTGACTAAGGTGTCTTCCACCTTATCCAGCCTTGGGCGTGCCTGCTCCCAAAAGGGCAGGAGCTGGGGTCTTGGCCTAACCCCACGGATGGGAGATGGAGCCTGTCTTAGGGCAGAACCCATCTCCCTGCCAGCATTATAAAGTACATTAATGCCACCATGGCATGTGGTGGGACACAAAGTGTGGGACAGCATGGGTGTGCACAGATGGTCTAGGCTGTTGCCCTCATCCATCACTGCTGGCAGGGACAAAGTGGGAAGCAGCATCCATCATCTGTGACTGCAGGGTGATGAGGGGTCTGGCGGTCTGTCCATCACCTGCTGCATCTCTCCACTTGCAGAGGACGAGGAGTTCCTGCAGCTCTCAAACTGATGCAGGAAGAGGATGAGGGGCCGGCATCCAGCACCAAGGTCCTGCAGGACAGTGCAGACAGCTATGGCGGCCCAGGAGATACCTCCAGCAGTAAATGTCTCTCATGTGACCAAAGAGCCCAGTGTCAATCCTCAGGCTGGTGGGGAGCAGGTTGGGGGGCGCAGGAGGGGCAGGAGATGCTGTGGGGTCCTCTCTGGCCTCTCTGGTGGGTGTCCCCACCTCTGTGGGGTTACAGGGTTCTCCCCACTGAGTCTCTGAGCCTTCCTCAGGCCACTCCCTCTGCCCACACAGGGCCGGGGGGGGGCACCAAGAGGCTCAGGGGTCCCGCTGGATGGGGTCCAGCCCCCATTTCCCAGGAGATGGGGTTGGGCTGCTGGGAAGGGGACAGCGAGGGAGGGTACAAGTGTGTGCTCCTCTCTAAAGGTGAATGATTGCAGCTGGCTCGGGGTCACGGTGGGACCGGGGAGACCCGTGTGCGGCCGAGATGGAGAGCACGGGCGATGGGGCAGTCACGGGGGAGTTATATGTGGTTTGCAGCATGGGATTACGGGGTGTCAGAGAGGACCCTGAGGGTCACGGGAGAGTTACGGGGTTATGAGGGTCACGGGAAAATGAGGCTGGCGTAGGAGCGGACGACACGGGTTATGACAGCCCCAGGGGGCATAGGGGTCCCAGGAAGGGATCAGAGGTGTTTTGAGCCACCCAGGGATGCTGCGGTGGCCTCGTGAGGGGTTATGGCGGTCACGGGTGGGAGGGCTGTGAAGCTGCCAAGAGGGGATTGCTAGAGTCTTGCGGGGCTGTGAGGGTCCCAGGAGGGCACAGCCGGGGTTATGCGGGTCACCCTGCGGGGTCTCGGGCATGTTGCGCTGCACTCGGCCTTCGAGGGGGTCACGGGGGGAGGTTACTGGGGGTCGCGGTGGCGACCGCGCTCCGCGCCCTTCTGTCCCCCGCCGGCCGCCGTACCCGCGCCGCGCGTGCCCCGGCCCCCCGCGGTGAGGCGGAAGAGTCAAGATGGCGGCGGTGGGAGCCCCGCGCCGCCCCCGCTTCCCACGCCCGGTCCCCGGCCCCGGCCCCCGGTTGGGCTGAGCGGTCCGGCCCCACCGCCCCGTGCCGGACCCCGGCACCGGCTCCACCGCCCTGCGCCGGGACATGCCCCGGTAGTGTCTCCCCTCCCCCGGCGCAGTTTCCTCCTGCCGGGCCGGGCTCGCACACCTCCGCCCCGCATGGCCGGGCCGGCCCCGCCGCAGCCCTGAGCCGTCCCGTGCCTCCGCCGCGGCCGCCCGGCCACTGAGCCCGCGCTCGGCCCGTTCCCCGGGGTGCAGGTGTGGGACCACGAAGATGTTCTCGGCCCTGAAGAAGCTGGTGGGCTCGGACCAGGCTGCGGTCCGCGACAAAAACATCCCTGCGGGGCTGCAGTCCATGAACCAGGCGCTGCAGAGGAGGTTCGCCAAGGGAGTCCAGTATAACAGTGAGTCGGAGCGCTGGGTCGGGGCGGCTGGGCCAGCCCGGGGGGAGGCGGTCGGCCCTGTCTCGTGCCCCATGGGGTGCCCGGGGACCGCAGAGGGGCTGGGACTGCTTTCTTTGTGCAGGTTGGTGCTTTTATCCGTATTCGCTCAAAGCCAAGTTTGGAATTAAATGTTGGAGGTCATTGGAGGAGTAAGGGACGGGAAACTTTTGTCTTTCCGTGCAGGATTCGGGACCCGCGGTGCAGCAGCGTTCCTGAGCGCTGCCTGCCGGCTGTGGCACAAGAGTACCTGGTACATCAGTTTGTGTCAGTTCCAGCATCAAGAGGGTAACTCCCCTGAGTGCGTGGGTGATCTTCCCTGCAGCGCAGGATAATGGTGCTTTATAATTAAGCTGTAGTGGTTGTATGATAAAAGTCTATTTAAAAGCTCAGCCCTGCCAGGCTTTAGTAAAAGGTGGACAGTGAATACCTCTGTGTGCCCTTGGTACATCATTTCATCCTGACTGTCTTTTCTGCAACCGATACATTTGCTCTTTTATCGAGGAACACTTTCAGAATTCTTTTTCTCTCAGTGTTGAGGTTTAGGGCTGCATTTTTCCCTTGGAGCTCAGTAACGGTGATTTCTAATACAGTATTTCAGGAGAGCACTGCAAGTATGTGAAATGCATCCCAAAGTAACAATTGTGAGATAGGGACAGCAGTTATGTCATTCCTGCTGAAAATAGAGCTGGTTCCTGAGAGTGCTGCAAGTACTAGCTCATCTGTGTGGATCCAGGCAGGCAGGGGAGGCAGATTGCAGAAGGCTGAGAGATTGGCAGGTGGGAAAAAGACTGATTTGTGGATGTGGCACTGGATAATTTCTGTGAAGGCACACGTGTTGGAGGAATAGAGCTTCTGTTGGATGTCGGTCTGAAACAGAATGTGATGGAGAAGTTACACTTTGGGTTTTGGGGTGTTTTTTTCTTTGTTTAATTTTATGGCTGTTGGCTGTGCTTTGGGACTGAGGTTTCGAAGTGCTCTGCTTTACTAGGGAGAGCATTTGGAGCCTTTATCCCTAGCACATCTGCAGATATGCCAGTGCTGTTTAATTTATAAAATTAGTGTCTTAGCAAGCAGTCCTGAATGGGAAAAGTAGAAGTGTGATTGTTGAGACTGGGTTTCCAGTGAAAGATGGGGGTGAGGATGGAGGTGCTGCCTTGGAACACAGCACTGCATCCTTAAACATATGCTGGAGATCTGCTGGTCTCGGACTGTTGGTTTGTGCAGAGGCTTCATGTGGCCACAGCCCAGAGGACCTGCGTGCTGCATGGGCAGCTGAGTGCCAGAGATCAGGTAGCTAATACCAGCTTATGAATTATGTAAGAGCCAGGAGCTGGCTTCTCAGACAGGGGAGGTTTGTGCTGCTGATGGAAGGGATCAGCTGCATCCTGCTGGCACGGGATGGGACCAGATCTGCTCCATGGTGACTGCATCATGCCAGACCTGTGGATGGGCACCTGTCTGCCATTTGTGCAAGGTCAAAAATGCTAGCTGTAGCTGCACTGCTTTTTGTCTCGTTAGTGAAAGCCTCAGGAAAGATTTTTGGTTTGTGCTCTGTCTTACCAGGGTTTGTGTTCTAGTTACTGCTTTATAGCTGAAAAGCGCAGCTTTCTGTCACTGCCTTAAGGCAAGCTTTCCGGTCTCCATAGTAACCCTTCCCAACATCACTGTTATATAATATTTATAGGAGATACAGTCTGGCTTACAAAAGGGCTTCCAGGTACCCCCCATGGCCATAGCACTGGGGAGATGGAGAGCATTCCAGCATGGTGAGGTGGTCTCAGTTGAAGGTGGGCTGTGAAGGAATGTCGTTACAAGGGCCATCGCTCAGGAAGGGCAGAACTGCAAATCCTGTGCATTGCCAATTCTCCTTTCTTGGCAAATTCCTGACATTCAGCAGAAGAGTGTGGGATGTGGTTTGGAGCCACAGTTAGCACACAAAGATCTTTACAACTCCTCCGTTTCCCCGAAACTACCTGAACCTAAACCAAGGGGCGCTGTGATTTGTTTTACAAAAATGTTTTTTTGCTGCATTAGACCACTACAGATCCTGAATGAAGCATGTTTCCTTCCCAGAAATATACTTAGTATGCTGAGGATACGTTGGGTTATTCACTGATAAAGCAGGATGGGATACAGGCCTTGTACCTGGCTCTGGGTCCCTCCCTGGGCTCAGAGCAGCCCCTGCTGTGCCAGCCCTGTAGCTCTCAGGTACATTTTGCAACAGATAGCCCCATGTTTGAGGTGATGCTGAAGGCTGTGAGGTGCTTTAGTGGCATTGATAGTTACAGACCCTAGGTGGAACAGAGCACTAAGTTGAACCTGAATGATTTGTTTTGATGGTCCCTCTCCTACACAGTCAGCTTTTCAAAAGGAAGAGCATTGCGGGGTGGAAAGGTTTAGTTTTTTAATGAAATTATGAGAGCAGAGACCAGTACCAGCCTTTGGCAGCAATCATGTCCTTTGCTTGGGACATCCTATTGTAAAACAAAAGCATTTCCATACTGCATTCCAGCACGCACACACTCTGTACCATCCGCATGGAGCTGCTGTGGTTCGCATCCAGTTAATGTCAGAGTTCCCTGAGCACTCAGAAAGCACAGAGCTGGAAATGACGTGCGTCTGTGCCATGTATGTCATGGCTGGAATCTTTATAAGGGATCATTATTCCAGGGCTGGGGAACCAGTCTTTGTGAAAACTTGCTCTTGTTTTCCTGCTTGGGATACCCTGGATCAGGTGTGCTGCGTGGCTGTTCCAAGGGCTGTGCTGGCCCTGTGAGGGAGCGTGGCAAGAGCAAGTAAGAGGAAGTGGCTCTCATGCCTTTGGCATTACTGCTTGTTTCAATAAATTACAAGAGCAATTGCAGAACTTAATTTTGAGCACCAGGGTGCTGAAATGTGACCATTTATGTAAGGCAGTAATGGGCAAACAGGGGTCCTGGGATTTGCTGGTCAGGGACAGGAACAAAAGACATGGAGGTGCCAAATGTTAATCCATTCTATTCCCCAGACATGGAACCTTTGCTCTGGGCTTTACATGCTGCATCCAGTCTGTCACTTGACAAACCCCACTGCTGTGTGTGTTTGGAGCATAGGCTGAACAGTCACCAGTGCTAGGACTACTGCACTACTACCAAAGGCAGTAGCTCCAAGAATTCCCCCCACTCCCTCTCCATATTAATTTTTTCTGCCTAACATATTCCTTAAAAGACAAAACTTAATAAATACCACATACCTTTTTAGTAAGCAGTATAGTCCTTACTTCTTTTGTGTTACTTTGGTGTTGTAGTTACGTATTGTTACATATTTTAATTCAGCACGACTCCCAAAAGGAAGGCTTCTCCTCTTCCTGCCACTTCCCACCTTCTCTTGTTTTCTCCTATGGCTGACCCAGGTGCTTGTGCAGCACGTGCCAGCCCTGCTTTGCCTGCTGCTGGCCTGTGCCTATGGGAAGTGTGCTTGGGGGGTTCTGCAGAGCAGGGGGTGCTGCTTTTGGCAGCGGAACAAGCTCAAAGCATTTCAGTTGAAATCCCAAAGACCTTAATGAGGGTAAGGTTATGACCCTCTCCTTGGGTTATTAGTTTCGGGATCTTTGCTGCAGAGTCCTGGAGAAATGTGGGCAAAGCTGGGAATTCCTGATTTCTAGTTCTGAGTTGGTCTCAGACCTGTTCTCTGGGCCTGTATCGTCACTGCTCTGCTTCCACCTCCCCATCTGGAGAATGGAAATCCTTCTGTTTTTCCTGATGCAATGACAATACAAATGTAGTGATTTGTTTAGCTTTTTCCTTGCCTCTTGATCTATTCCCACCATTCTCCCCGCAGATAATTCTTCTGTCTTTGCTACAAACCTCTGGCTGTTTGCAGTAAGTACTGATTTAACTTCAAATCAAGATAAAGCAACAGTTTTACTCGATAGAATTAACCTTGCCTATAGTTACTGTTTTTCTTTCCACATTCAGCCACAGCCCAGGCCTATCATGCACCAGCCTGACTGTGCTTGGAAGCTCACTCAGGCCTTCCTGCCTTGCAGATGCGTGTCACTGAGCAAACCTGCCCCAGCCAAAGTCCCAAATACAGACTTTGCTTTGCTAAAAGCGATTTGTGTCACCTGCCTTCTTCCTGTTCTGTTTTTAAAGACTTTTTCTTTCTTCAGGAAAAGAGTCAGTGAGAACTTGTGCACTATGTAAGAGAAGAGAGATTCTAATGGAGAGTGCTGGAGCTGGAAGGGGCCCTTGGACCTGCTCAGACTGAGCGTGTGGTGCCACAAGCACCTGCCACTGATGTAAACGTGAGCTGATTAGGGCTGGGGGGGATTGATTCCCTTGCACTCCATCCGTGCCTTCCATGTGCTGCTCACACTGCTCATTCAGCTGGGCAGTGGAGCTAGAGAAGAAAACTGAAAATGGATAATTTGGAGGTTATTTCTTAGCCAGTTCAGTTTCTTGATCCATCTCCATGTTTGAGTGCATAAAAAGTGGTGTTGGCATGAAGTAAGACTGTCCCTTCTGGGGAGAGCTCACAGCCTCATTATCTGGTAGTGATCCTGAAAGTGCACCTTGAGAGCAGCCTGACTATTTAAGGAAGGGTCTATTTGTCCCTTAAAACTCACAGTTTTAGTATCTCATGCTGCATTCCGGGGTAGGGGGGGATATGAATTTGAACATTTTAGGGCAGGCAACAAGAGCTCTTGGAAAGGTTTGGGTTTGAAAGGGGGTAAGTGGAGTCTCATTCTGCCTATGCCATGGACTGGCTTCATGATTCCGAAAAATCAAAGGGATGTTCTGTTGATTGTTTTACCATCTGTAAGTAGGAAACAACCACACACAAGGTGACCAGAAATGCAGGAACTGGTTTGTTGTGTCTGCAGAGATGCTGTGAGATGTTTAAGTGAAGTCAGCCTATAAATACTGTGTTCATTTTTGCCTTTATTCCCCTGGTGTGGTAAGTAATTTTGAAAAAGAATAAACAGCTCTGAAAAAGAGTGAACCTCTGTGCACTACAAAAAAAGCACAGTGGAACTGTAGCAATAGGCAGAATTCCTCCACAGACTTTGTGTGCTTTATCTTCAAGTTGACCTCTTCAGCTCTTCTCTGAAATGACTGCAGCAGCTCCTGAACTGCAGCAGAAGGCAGCCTTCTGTCTCAGATCTCCTTGCCCAAATGATGATGCTCAACCAAATGCTAATTACCTGACTGCCATTAGATGTCTCTGAGGTGGCCCATTTTCCAGGGGATCATAGCTCCAGATCAAAACACAAGAATAAAAATTCAGTTTTATTCAGCTGAATAAAAATTCAGCTTATGTTTTCCAGTAGCCATGTGGTTACAAAAAGTTGCACAATGTAACAGAAAATTTAGAAAATACAAGGTAGTGTTTTCAGAAAGAGCAAGATAACCTTTCAGTTGACTCTGGATATTAATTGCTACAATTTTTGATATTTTGAACACTTGCTTTCCTTGGAAGAGTTTGAAAGAGTTTCTGTATAAACTGAAGCAACCAGCACAAGGGCCTGGTTGTAGCCAGGTGAGCATCAGCCTCCTCTACCAAGTAACAAGTAGCAGGAGGGGGAACAACCTCAAGTTGCACGGGGGAGATTTAGATTGGCTATTAGGGAAAATTTGTTCACAGAAAGGGCTGTCCAGCCCTGGCACAGGCTGCTCAGGGCAGCAGGTTGCTCAGGATGAGGTGGAGTCCTCATCCCTGGAGGGATTTAAAAACCACAGGGATGTGGCACCTGGGGACCTGGTTTACTGGTGGCCTTGGTAGTGCTGAGGGAATGTTGGAATAATTGATTTTAAAGGTCCTTTCCAAATCATTCTAAACCTAAATTGTTCTGTGATTCTATTCTCTCAAGGCATGAGAAGTGCTTAAGGAGAAAGGGAAATGGTAGAGGAGGTAATGGAAGGAAGAGCCTGTCATAAAAGGCCAGCAACGGAATAGGGTATGGTGAAGTGGGAGTAAGGGCCAGGGAAAGGTAGAGAAGGCAGGAGGATGGGAGGCTGTTGCAAATGGGTGATTTAAATCACTTAAAGAATGAGCAGCAGCTGTACAAGCAGAAGTGGTCTAGATATGATGTTGTTCAAGTGCGACTTGACAGAGGTTGATGGCAGCGTTTGCTCTGTTACTGACCACATGCACGAAACACCCTGAGGAAAATTGACTTAGAATTGAGGTGGAATGAGTGACACAGAGACCCTCCTGTTGAGTTATGAGGCTCAAAGGGGACCCTCTTTCTAAACTCCTGATAGGGCTTAGGTGCTTCTGGGTCTAGTCTTAGTCTAGACTTGGCCTTGGACAGTTTATGTCTAATGGACTTATCTATACAGAGTTTGTAATAAATAATACTGAGCGTCCATTTCATTAGTATTAATTCCACATGCCATCAGTTCCTTACTGAGGATCTGTTGGGCAAGGAGGGATCTCTTATTCCCACATAAGGGACCTCAGACCTAGAGAGGTGTTCCAGTTGAAGGGGAGACTCACAGGCAGGCTGTCCAGCCACAGTTCAGAAGGAGCTTGGATTAGACTTCTGATCTGTCAGGGCTAAAAGGTCCCTGCCTCAAGGAGAAGCGTAAGAGGTGTCCCAGCTTCAGGCGACGTCCCCACCATGCAGCTGCACCGCCTGGCACGGAGAGCTCAGGGAAGGCTCATCCTGTCTGTCATATTGATGGGATAACGTGGAGTCTCGTAGTCTGATTGCATTCAATGGGAAGGGTGTGCAGGAGACTCCTTGTACCCACATCTTTCTTTGTTTTCCTTGATAAACGAGTTTTGGAAAAGCACCTGGTATTCTTGTGTTAATCCATGGCTGGTGTGGTGTTCCAAGCTCGTGTGCCCCAATGCTGGCTGTGTCACTGCTCCTCTCTGCCTTTCCTAGAGGAATTCTTGGTCCAGCCATGGCTCAGCCCTTTGCTTCCTTTAAAGCCCGAACCAAACTGATGCTGGTTTGGTTAAGGGGTCAAGTGTGTCCATCAAAGAGCAGAGGCTCAGCTGGCTGGAGTTGTGCAGACTCTGAAGATTCAAGATTGCTGTTGGTTTGTTCTGCTGAGCTGGTGTGAGTTACTGAATAAACAATGATTTAAATGACTAAGGTTCATGTTTTCTAACGAGCCCCATCGTGCCTGTGTAGTATGGGAGGACTAATTACATCTGAATAATGCCTGCAAAAAGTTAGCATGCTTTTCACAGCATTCTTCAAGTTGTATTTAATCACTTTATTTGTCTGTTTGCTCTTTTCTCCAGTGAAAATTGTCATCCGGGGGGACAGGAATACTGGGAAAACCACACTCTGGCACCGACTGCAGGGAAAGAAATTTATTGAGGAATACATTCCAACTCAGGAGATCCAAGTCACCAGCATCCACTGGAATTACAAAAGTAAGATGGAAGAGGGTGGAGGGAGTGACAGTCATGGGACGGTGCCTTGGGGGAGGAAATTCCACTGCAGCCTCATTTGCTTTTTTCTTCTCTACTAGGGAAACAAAATGGTCTCTCTTCATGCTTTTTAATTTATTATTCATAGTTTCTCAGTCATGTTTTTAATTTTCTCAGATGCTCTATGTTATAAGTGCTAAAGAATATGTCTGTGGAAGCCACAATTCAAGGGAAGTGTTTAATAAGTGGTCTGAAGCATTTGAAAAATTTGTAATATGCTTAACATGTTAATGAGGAGGGGTTATTGTATAAATCTGTTGCTGACGCCCACTGTGCTTTGGTGTTACTGTGTTGCCTAGAAGTGGATACATGGTGCAAACTGGATTTCACTGATGAAAATATAAAGAGATTCTGGTGACTGGGGAGGATTTCAAAAATTATTATAGTACTGTTACCTCTAGGCTGACTTACTGAAGCACAGAAGCACCAGTGCCTTTTTTAAGTTCTTGCTGCAGTGTGGTTTAATTTTTATTTTACTGGTTGCAAGCGACTGTGAAAGCCCTGCATCCCATCTGGAAAAGACACTGCAGGCACTGAAGTTGTGTAAGGTTGTGATTCAACGGTGCATTAAGTCCAGCTTTCAGGTTGCTGATCAAGAATGCCACAGCCTTGTGGGATGAACTCCTGATTCAGTATGAAAGTGCTCTGTAAGACTGGGTATGCTGTACAAAAAAAGTCAGCAGTTGTTTGTCATTATCAGACGTTGTCCATCTGCCTCACTCTAATCTTCTGTTGAATCAAGTACTGCCCAACTCCTCCCCGCTGGGAGAACACCTTGTGCAGTGGGGTGAGCACCAAATTGAGTGCTATGTCTAATTCACCACCAAATTTGAATTGCCAGGTGATACCATGATGCCCAAGTCTCGTGATAATGCTCACAAAGCCACAGGATGTATTCACCAGCAGATCTGCTGTGGTCACACAGAGGTGTTTCCCATCTGCATCCAAACCTCTTGTATGGTGTATGTATGCTGTGGCATCCTTTCCCTCACTCCTCTTCCTTTCTCTCAGGATGTCAGCACATCAATTACTGAGGAATGAACACAGAGCTTTCAAGTTGGATGGTGGAAACTATCTCCAAAATCAAATTTGAATGCTTCAGCATAAACAGACTTAGATCAGAGTAAGAAATAAAATTTGTCTTTCCTAGATACCCAAGTATAAAGAATGCACTGAGAGTTAATTGTGGCTTTCTGCAGTATCATGTGTTAAAGCATCAGAGTTGAGTTTCTTCTCTGATAGGTGCAGGTAATGCAACACTTGTGTTGGATACAGCCTGGGAGTCTGGCATTTATTTTAGGAGGCTTATTCATATCTAACTGTATCCATGAACAAGTACAAAATATATACATGCAAAAAGGTGTTTGGAGGAAGATCCAAAGAGAGGGAAGACCCTCATCTCACCTGTGTCTGCATTTCTTTCCCTGAGCCAAGGCTCAGACACTGCTTTTTTCAACACTGATGCAGTCCTGGGGTAGAAAACACCTACACCTGAGGCTGGCTTTGCTGTGTGCTGAGACCCACAGGTGTATGAGTTATTTCTAGGGCCCACTTCTAACCTTGGTGTGCTGCATTTCTATAGAGCTCCCCAGCCAGAGCTGACAGCAGTATGTGCAGATGCCGATGAACTTTTCTCAAGGTTAAGTGTTGCTGAACTTGTAAAACTACTTGCAAAGCTGTACCTGAAACTGTGCCTTTCATTTGTGTTTCTTTTACATTGTAAAATATTGTACTATTGTCTTAGTAATAATCTCCACTAATTTAGGACATTTTCCATTGACTTTCTTAAGATACATTTCAAAAAGTAACCCCATCTAAAAGACATTGTGAAGTCTGTTTCCTGCTGTGAGAAGTTTCCATCCAAGACTGGTGATGTGGGCCCTCAGAGTACTTGGTTCAGGTTTAAATCCTGCCCTGTTGGCCATGTTAATCTGTAGAAAAAAAATAAAGTTTGTTTTTCCTATGGTCATGCTCTAAGGCTACCTTGAATAAACATTATGAGGTAATTGGTGGCAAATATTTACAGATGTTAATTAAATCGCTGTCAAATACTGAAGGATTCTTACATTGCCTGGTCTTAGAAGAATTTCATTTTAGATGCGAAGTGTAGAACCTTCAGAAATTTTATACTGGAGGAATTAATAAAGGTAGCAGAATCTGAGTTACTTCTTATTCAAAATGAGCAAAGTTGCTTTTCTGTGCCAATTGTAATGGTTATTTGTAATTTTTATGTCCAAGTAAGGAATTACCATTCCTGACCCTAAGGAACACTTTTTTGGATTATACTGGTCACCAAGTTTTTCTCCGTTTGGCAGCCTGAGAAAGGGAGCCTGAAATAAAAATTGACAAAGGGTTGTGCTCAGATCCTTCAAAGGCCTGAGGGATGGGAATGGGGGGTGGCAGAGTTGCTTTGCACTGTAGGATCTGTGATCCAGAGCATAGAAGGTGAATCCTGTCATTGAATGAGGGTAAAAAATGTCTGAGGGCCTGTGAGTTCCTGGTGATGAACCCACCTACAATGTGATAATTCTTAGTTTTAAATGAGCTTTCTTGCAATTGGAGCCTTTTTGTGCCTCTCCATCATTTTGTCAGAAAGCAGTGCTCTGTGTGCCACTGGCCATGGAGTATCTGGTCAAATAGCAGCTCAGGACAGATCTTTGGTGTGCTTTGATCTGTGGTTTGTGCTAGTCCAAGTTAGGGAGTTGAAAGGATAAATTTGCATTCTTTTTGCTGCCACAGAGCTCCTTTGGGTGAGATGCTGCTGGGTATGAGTCACACACCAAAGCCAACAAAGCAGCACTAAAGCAATTATCCTCTTGCATGATCAGGATAATCAGGAGTGCACTAGTAATGAAAGGGAAGAGCTTCCTGGTTGTGAGCTAGCAGGAAAAATGTGGAAGTATGTGTTTCCTGGGTCTCGTGCAGTCGTTTTCTTTGAGAAATTGTGCCCTTGCCCTCAGCCAGAAGGTTGTAAAGCAGGTCTGTGGGGTCAGGGGGTTCAGCTCCCCAGCTGCCAGGACTGCTGCTGCTCAGCAGGGTGTCAGTTCTGTGGGAATCACTCAGCAGGCCAACATATCCTAACTGAGGGCGTGTTTGGCTCCTGGGAAGGAGGTGGAGACCTAGGCCCCAAGTCACCCCAAGGGCTTCCTTCTCTGAACTCTTAGTCCTGATATACTGCTTCACATGGCACTTCTGGAAAGAACAAGCAGCCTCCTGGGCTCCTCCTGAGCCCGTGCAAAACTTGGGGAAGGCAAATATCTCTTTCCCTCTTGCAGCAAGCCTTGATTGTGGAAAGGCACTGCGATTGCCTTGCCAACTGCAGGGCAGGAATCAGGGGCAGACCTCCAGTAGCTGATCTGTGTCTCAGCACCTGCAGGGGCACAGGGAGAGAGCTCCTGCAGTGCCAGTGCCTGGGGGGAGGAGCTGGCTCGCCTGGGTGCCAGGTGAGTGTTTCACAGGTTGGACTTTAGCCTACCTGGTTTGATTATCTGTAGAAATATTCATGGACTGAGTTAATTAGTGGGGTGTAGTGGTTTGAGCAGAAGTTTTTGTGCTGTGTACCGCCATGTGCTTTCAGTCCTGCTAGGCACTGCCTGGGCTGACCCAGGGGAATCTCCTATTCATCCAGTGCCTCCTGCCCAGCTGGCACATAGGAAGTTAAGCAGGAATTACTATGAGGAAAACAGAGGCTAATTTTGCTTCATGCATAAATGCAAAAAAGGGTCTTTCTCCAGAAGCGAAGGATCAAGGTTTTCCTTTATTCGTAATCTGTCTGTACAATATTTTGAAACATTTTATTAAGCCAAGAGTGAGTTCTGTATAGAAAATGCTTCCTGGTTTGATAATGACACTTAAATAAACTCTCATGCCATCCTATGATGTTATTTTATACTCTGAGGCATTGTCCTCCTATTCCAGCTTTATGTTATAAGCTGCTCCAAGTACAAGCTTTTCCTTCAAAGCCTGTAACATTTCCAAAAAGCAGCCATTTCTTTGGACATCTTCCTGAAAATCAGACTGCTTGTTTGGACTCCATGGAAACATTGATCCAGAGCTACTCAGCCTTCAGGCCACCTGAACGTGAATTGGCTGCCTGTGGGTATCAGCAGTCACTGAAGGTAGAATTCTGCGTGTCTTGCTTCAGATTTTAGCAACTCAGATAGATGTTGCTGGTTATAATTTATTGATGCTGCAGCTCTAGGAAGCAAAATTGCTAGTGAGACCTTCTTTTTCACAAAATATACCTGGAAATGTGCAGAGAGAATGGGTTTCTGTAGCTGCAGGACTGTCTGTCGTGTTTACATGAAAATGCCATGATTGATCTTTCTTACATGTGTATATTCCTTTTGCCAGCTGTATGCCTTGTTTATAAACCAGACTTTATCCTCAAAATTAGATTTTTATCTTTTTTGAAAGGCTTTATAAACCTCTGTATGTTATGAAAAGAGTCTACGCAAAGTACTTACAACATGCTTCAAACCTGACATGAACCAGCAAGGAAATGCAGCCATCACTTATGTGACTAAGAGTGCTTATGAAGTTCTTTAGACAGCATGGTTTTGGTGGACAGCTTGCACCTTCAACAGCTCACTGCCTTCTTGTGGTTGGGTTTTTTTTCTTGCATATAATTTGCCTTTCTTTTGACATTCCTATGCTTTGACATTCCTCCACGTTGGCTTTGGGTTGGGCTCTCTGAGTGATAGATGTTTTACAGAAACCTTCTAACCCTTTATGTTCTGTTGTGCTTCCAGCCACTGATGACATTGTGAAAGTTGAAGTCTGGGATGTAGTGGACAAAGGTAAGATTTAAAACTTCCTTTCTGATGGAGATCCATTGTTCTTTCTCAGTTTTAATTAAAAATTTACATGGAATTCAGAAATACCTGCTTACTTTTGCTTTTAAAAAAAGTCTGTATTTATTATACCACTTCCTGAAAGAATAAGGAAAGGAGAGATGAGTCCCCTATGCTAGAACCTATTACCTGGAATCTGAACTTCAGATCAAACCCAGTGTTCAGAAGCAGTTGTTCCACATGCTTATGACAGATAGAAGTGCCTGCTGCTCTGTGTATTCCAGTTCTCTGAGCTTTAGAATAAACTTCGCCTTCTCCCCTTTATGGTGTCCTTTAATGTTTAGACAGGTTCTGAGTTCTTTGTTCTGGTTATAAAAGTTCTTGTTGAGCTGTTTTTGTGAAGGCATTCTATTGTTAAACTGGTAAAACTGTAGCTGCAGTGGGTAATATATGCAGGGGGGAAGGATGAAAGAGAAGCCAATTACTTAAATTTACTAGGACAGCAAATGCAATATGCGCATTCCAAAACATTTGGCAAAGCATTTTCTGAATGCTTAGCCAAGGCAAATTTTATGATACATAAATACATTTTTCATTAGTTTTCAGGTTTTGTCAGAATATAAACTTTTGTTTTATGAAGAGCAAAACCAAACTCCAAAACATCTGTGAAGACACAGTCTGGATGCAGTGCGAACAGGATGCAGTGGGATTTGTTCCTGGAAGAGGTTGGGGCTGATGTAAATCTCCACAGCCCATTCTGTAGCCCCAAATGCAGATGTTGTTTGGCTTCTAAAAGGCATTTAGTACCAGCCAGGCTCCTGGTTTAGTGTGTGAGTATGGTCAGGAAAGCAGCTGCACGGGTGAGCAGCTCTTGCGCTGTGAGTGATGCTTCTTGTTTGGTGTCTGTCAGATTTGTTGGCCACAGTCATTGAAATTCAAGCTTTGATGGTTTGTCTGGTGCTGCCTTTCCTGCAGCCTTGGCTGCAATCCATGCTCTCAGGTGTTCCTCAGCAGAGTGCCCCCCTGTGCAACTTACACTTGTGTTACACCAAAAACTAAAACTACAATAGGGAGTGGGAAGAGGAAAAATGTCATTTTTCATGTCAGCTGAACTGTATTCGAAATAGGGAAAAAAGACGATTAGCAGTAGCACCTCTAGTTCAGATAACTAATGGAGCCTTCAGGATAAACTTAAGTCAGGAACTTTAAATGAAAATCCTGAGCACTTTATGTTTTTAGTGTTTTAAAGCTCAGTTTTCACAGGGTGGACAAAACCTTGCTTAGGCCAGAGTTACTGCTGAAGTCAGTCTGATTAGTTCAGCTTTCGGATTGTGGGATAACAAGTGGAGGGCTGGAATTTGAGCGAAACATCTGTGTTCTCGCTGCCTTGCAGCTTTGGTATGAATAGACAGACATTTAATTTAGGAATCATGTTGTTCCAGCACTTATTTCTGTGAATAGCTTCTCTGAGCAGAGTCATCTTCTCAACTAGAGACTTGTTTTTTTGGCGAAGGGGACGGGATGTGCTATGCACAGATGTTGATAACAGCTCTTCTGGTCCTGCTTTGATTTCCGACAGCAGAGCCTATGTTGGAAATCTTAAAGGACTCTCTTCCCTTCACTTTATATTCTTTTGAAATAAAACTCACTCTGTTAAGATCCGTACTTATGGACCACAGATGTGCATTTTTTTGCAATCAGTTGTGCTCAGTCAGTGCAATGTAAAAATCAAATCATGATGATGTTAACGAAATCGAATCCTTTCCTATTGCTATAGCATTGTGGATTCCTGATAAGCATAAATTTAGGAAAATGTTCATATTAAGCATTAAGAGCTTGCTCATATCTAACTTTCATCCTAATGTTATGACATTTTTGTTTTCCTTCTGTATGCTTAGGACAAAAAATCCTCCTGCGTGATGCTTTGGGTGAGAGCCACACTGGACTGTAGACTTGCAGTAGTAAAGTACCAGTGCTGCTGTAGCATAGTGCTGACAAGACTTGATCCTCCTTTTTTTTTCCCTTGTCTACGAGATCCTGGCTCATGTGCATATTTAGAGTTGGGCAGAACACTGCATTTATCAGGCTAGATTTGAAAATGTCAAAAAATGCATGTTCTGAGCACACATTTCAACATGAAGTTTTCCATGCTGAAATTCTTTTGCCAGCATTTCCCTGTTTAATTTTCAGAGGACATTAGGAGACCTCTGTTTAAATGATGGGGGAAACTGTGTTGAAAGCCCTGATGTGAGTTATTGCTTAAATAACTAACAGGAACATCCATGAACTGCAGTTTTCAGCTTCAGTTGTGTAAAGCAGCTTTGGGCTCTCACCTGCTGAGCAGTGCTGCTGTTCTGCAGTCACAGGGGGCTGGGGAAATTGCAGGAGTTGCACCCTGAAAACTTGATGTGCGTTTCTGGGCTGAAGTTAACAATGATTTTCCTGAGCGGTGTTTCTCCTGGTGCTCCCTAGAAGTGTGCTCCCTGTCCTTGCTGGTTCAGCAAGGTGGGTTTTCCCTCCAGAATCCACTGGGATGCAGAGGGCAGCTCTGCTGGCCCTGCCTGGACAGTGACTTAGCTTGGTATTATTTAGCATCCAGATGATAATTTGGAAATGTGGGGAGGTTTGTTATGAAGGCTTAAAAGCTGTGAGGTTGGTTAGTGTGGTGAGGCAGTGGGGAATGACAGCTGTCTGACTCTACTCCTCCTCTTGGCTCTTGACTCTTTGGGATTCTTTTTTTAAATGTGCAGACTCCTTGGAGTCCAGACTTGCTGCCTGCTGCATTCTCCTTGGGCCGTGCCCAGAGAGCTGGGATCATGTCTGGAAAGCTGCCATTTGTTAAAATCTTCCCAAGATGAACTTGCCTTCAGACGTGGATTGTATTGGATTTTTTGTGGCACGTGTAGTAAATATCTCCTTTGCTGCTCTTGGAACTGACAGAGCACAGGAAAGATCTCTCTTAGCAGAAGTCACAATCCTGACTCATCTTTCTGGCTTTGCAGCAAGTTGTGTAACTGCTGCAGGTCATAAAGCTATAACAGGTCCTGAATTCAGAGAAGCTGCTTGAATGCAGGGGATTCAGAAACAGTTGCAAATTCCTGTATTGTAACTTCTGCCACTTTGGTTCCCACATATTTTCTGATACATGACTGAAGGCATCAAATCATATTGTTTTTCTGTTGCCCACAAGATAGACAAACACTTTCCCTTGAACTGAAGATTCCTTTCCTCCTTGCTTCACCTTCACCCAGACATGTCCTATGAGAAGGAGGAAAGATCAGAATTCATATTTCTGTTATTTTCAGATGTTCCGAGTTAGATAACACAAGGGATGCACGTACTCCAGATGTGTATTTTAGACCGGTGGAGGGAAGCAGCCCCCTTGCATGGTCAACAGCATTTGTCAGCAAGTTGTTCTGAATCCTTCTGTCCTGCAGCAAAACCGATGGTACATGCTGCTGCAGAGACTCAAGTGATGGTCACAGCCCCATTGTCCAGTAGGAGCTGTTCTGTAGAGTCCAGGGCAGAGCTGCCAAGTGTATTTAGTGCCACAGTTGCTCTTATGCCTGTAAATGAGGAGCAGCCATCATTCCTGGCAGGGGACCTGAGCCATAGCAGCATGCACACCTGTGTTTTCTAATTGAAGCTCCTCCATTACACATCACTACAACCTCAAAATCTGGACCTCACACATACAGTGACACAATTGTCACTGTGCCCTTGCCTTTACCGGCTGAATTACATCTTGTCTCTGCATAGATCTTATCTTTGCCCGATTCATCCTGCAGTTTGGGTTCCAAAAATAGAGCCTGTGCATGAGTCTGTACACACATGCGCTTTTCAGCTCTATGACTCCTTTGAGGTGACCTCCTTTGCAGCACTGATGAGCAGTGCTCATTTCAGTGTGAGAATATTACTCATTCCTCTGGATACACACAGAAAACCATGAGCAGAGAGAGGTGTGCTGGTTGTATATACTGTCTCAGAGCATTGACTGTAAATGTGCCCAGGTTAGACAGACACCTTGATTTCTCAGGATGGGAGGAATGATGGAGAGTATTTGTGGTTGCTTGGGCTTCTCTTTTTAATACCTAGAAATTTAGGTCATGCCAAGCATAATTCAGCAGTGACTGCAGAAATAGCGATGTTTGGATATTCAGAGAAGCCAAACAAATGTCCCTCACTTGAAATTAATTGAATTGAAGTGGGAAAAGACATGCATGGCTTAGACATCCCACACCTTCAGCTGCTCGGGGAAGAATCAGAGCTCATACTTGAATCCCTCAGGGAAACACATTGCCCAGATGAGGAGGGTTCAGGATTAATATTTCTGCCACTTTCAGATGTCAGCAGTAAGCTGACATGAGTGGGGCAAACATTTTGCAGTGATGCACAGAACCACCCCCAGAATTGCCTGCTGTAACATGCAGCATTAAAGCTTTTCTGAATAACTGTATTTTCTTACTATTTATCCTTGAGCTGTGTGCAGGAAAAACAAACCCTGTTTCACATGCAGCATCTGGCAGAACCGTGAATTCCACATGTGATTCAGTAGAGTTAAGAGCTGGTGGAAGCTGGTTTGGTCCTCAGTGTTAGAGAGTCTTTTACAGAGTCAATGGGAGGGTTTTTTCAGGTGCATCTGAGCTGCCAACACCTTCTGTTATCAGCGACACAGGAAATTTCTAGAAGTGATGAGAAGTAATTCCAGGACTGTGCCAAGTATAATTTAGTTAACTCTTCATTATTTAGACTAGGAAAATACACAACAAAGTTATTTCAGAAGTACAGTTCTTAAATGCTGTCAGTAACATCTGGGAGGTACTCAGTATCTGTCAAACATAACTCCTGATCTTGCAGGGTTATTCTTTGTGCAGTGCTTATCATTGATAAAATTCTGGAAACTCAGAACATACAGTTTAAACAAGAGGCCAGGTTTTTTCATGGTGTGTCCACACTAAACCTCTTTAGCAGTAGGTGACAGAAGATGTTGGGATTCCTGGCAATCCTTAGAGCCAAGTCTACACCAGAAAATCATGTCAGCTGATGGCTACTCTAGTAATCATGGGTACAGATTCCCCTCTCTGCTGAGACTCCAGGCTATCAGATTTGGAAACACGGTTAGTGTGTAATTGATTTGACACAACGTTTCAAGGGAGGCTGAAGTTTAAAAACACTCCCATTTCTGGGGTGCTGAGTTAAATGCTAGTGGTACTTTAAAATGTCAGAAAATGCTTCCCTAAGGTGTAAGGAAAGAGAGAAGCCTCAGGGGCTGCCCTTTAACTGCCTTAGAGGAAGCAGATGAGTTGGAGAGAAACCACTAGATTCTTGCAGGTGGGACCATGGCTGTGGGACTGCAGGGCAAGTCTCTAGAGTGGTTTTCTAGTGTTTTCTACAAACGTTAGGCACGTTGCTTCTTGCACTTTTCTGGGAGCCTAATCAGAGTTGTACCTGCTACCTGGCTTATTTTTGTGTGCTTTGGGTGGTGCTTCTGGAGGATTTCTTTTCTGTGTCTTCGCTGGTGATGGCCAGACCTGACCCTCTGGCTCTGGCCTTTGGAGCACATGTAGGCTGTCTTTCCGTCTTCACAACTCCTTTCCCACAATTTATTTGATTTCTCTTGGATTTCTTCTTGGATAAGTTCTGTCTTTGGATTGCTTTACTTTTCGTTTTTGAATAGACTAGCTGGGATTCTTCAGCAAGGCATGCCTATCCCACCCCTCCTCATCCCTCAGGCTTACAGTAGAATTAGGATTTGCTTTAAGGTTGTGTTCTAACTGCTGTGCACCTGTCCAGACTCATCTTCCAGTTCTTTGCCCAATGTAATGCTTTTTATGTTTTTTACTATTCTTTTTAAGGAAAATGCAAAAAACGAGGAGATGGTTTGAAACTGGAGAATGACCCTCAGGAGGTGAGTCACCTGGAATTCAGAGGTCTGAGGCCTCTTGTCCACCTTTGGTCCATGGGGAGCAAGTTCTATATTTGTTCCTGCCCTAAGGCCTGCCTGGCAGTTGGGTGAGGGACAGAGGGTGATGCCGATGCTCTTTATTCCTTGCTCTTTGCATTTCAGCCCTGCTCCTGCCCTCGCTGCAACTTCCCTGCTGTTTTTCATTCTGTCACTGGGAATGGCTGTGTCCCAGATGTTTGCTCAGTAGCTTTGTACCTGTCCTCCTGTGGGCAGAGGCAGAAATTCCTTTTTTCAGGGCCTTCTTGTGGGGCCTGAAGAAATGACTTGATGCCCTGCTCTGGCTGCTCCTCGGAGCTGGGCTTTTGCACTCTCACTGGTGCCCATCTGCTCAGGCTCAGATGAGGAGAATTTTCCTCAAAATATTCTCCCATGGGAAATGCCTTTATGAGAACAGTTACCACAGCTGCATGATCCTTTGCAAATGTGGGTGCATTTTCCACTCCTGGGAAAGGAGTGAGAATTATTCCAGGGGCACCAAATTCCAGTAGGAGCTGTGGAGACTGAGCTGGGACCATGGAGACCAAGCTGGGACCAAAAGTACTTTGTGGACTTAGCAGCATGCAGAGCCCAAATGATGAAAAGTCAATTGGGTATTAATCCTGTCAGCCGTCCATGGGAGAAACTGCCTCCTGCTTTTGGACAGCAGCAGCATTAAGAGCAGAGCCAATATCTGAGTCAGGAAAAAGATGGAATGGGAGCTGTGTCCTCTGTCCTCCACTCTGTGGTTTGTATGGAGTTCTCTTGCCAACACAGGATTTGGGAACACAGGGGTGGGTTTTAGCATGTGCTGTCAGAGACCATCAGGTGCTTCACATCCTGTTCCTATGGGAAGTGGAAATACTGGGAATCACCAAGTATCTTATTTCAATGATAGTGGTGTGAAATCCACGGGTACTTCTTACAGTGGTTGTCACTTTCGAAAGTTTGCTCAGTCAGTACTGTATCCATTGTGTTCTGTATCAGCCTGAAGTTGAATCCAGTTATTTACTGCTTCTTTGCCTTTATTTCCTCAGGCAGAATCGGAAATGGCTCTGGATGCAGAGTTCCTGGATGTCTATAAGAACTGCAACGGTGTAGTGATGATGTTTGACATCACCAAGCAGTGGTAAGAGACCTTTACTGGCACCATGTGATTCTCCCTTGTTCAGGCAGAACAAATGACTTCCAGATTTCCAGATTCCCAGTTGCATTTGGAAGCTGATAACCCGCCTAATGAGTTGGAGCAGGCTTGTATCCTTTAAAATAAAAGCTTTGTCTTGTGACATGGCTTTTAATACACTCCTCCCCTGGGCTTGTTCCAAACAAGCAGTGTTCCAATGGGTTGTGTGCTGCAGTTGCTGATATGCTGCTGGCTGAGGCTTGATAATTAGTGCTATCACAGGTGCAAAGCGCATGTTGCAAACCCCTGCTCCCCAGAACACAAGGGAAAGGAGGATGCTAGTGAGAAATTCCCAAGAAACAGGTATTGGTAAGGATTATTTAGAGGCCCCAGGCTGCATTAATCTACAGAAATAATGAACTGTTGTTCTCACATCTGAGGAGAGTGAGAGAGATAAGGAATCCAGAGTGGAAAGAGGAGGGGGTTAGGGCTCCTGCTTTATCTTTAGGCTGGTGTTGGTTTGGTGTGGGTCAGTGAGCCTGTGGACAGCTGAAGGGAGGGAGTCCTTTCCTTCTGCTGACCCCACAGTTTTGCAGAACTGAAGTTGCTGTAGGAGATGTGAAGGTTCTGGTGAAAGTGTATTATTGAGCTTTTGAAGTTGGTTTTGAATAAAGAATCATCCAAACATATTGAGGGTTAATGTGTTTCTCTGATGGGGTAAAGAAGCCAAAGACTTGGAAGGATTTTGGGAAAAAAAAAATTCCTGTGGTTTTTTTTTCTTTGTGATTTGTGCATGAAACTGCTAAGAGAAGGATGTTCCCACTCATCTGCTCTCTCTCTCCCCTCTGATGAAGGACATTTAACTATATTCTGAGGGAGCTTCCTAAAGTGCCGACCCACGTTCCAGTGTGCGTGCTTGGGAATTACCGTGACATGGGGGAGCACCGGGTCATCCTGCCCGGCGACGTGCGGGACCTCATTGACAACCTGAACAGGTGAGCAGGCAGGGCAGCAGGCCCCAGCTGCTCCCTGCCATCACCCGTCAGTGACCCTGTCACTGCCGTGTTTCACATCCATGTCACGTGTGCCCTCTGTCCTGCGTGCCTGCCTTGGGCTCCCAGAGCTCCCCATGTCTCACAAGCAGCATCTGCTGACACCATGGGCCCTTTGATCTGGAGCAGATTGTTTGCCATGCTCCTGGAAACTGCGTGAGACAGCATGTGCCCGGCAGCATGTGCCTTTCAGAAGTGCTGTTCCCAACAAGTCATCTTTCTGCATAGTCCTTCTCCTGTGAGAGAGTGCTCTCCCCATAGCACGGCTGTTCTTTGCTCCAAGTGATTGAGCTACAGGAGAGCCAGCCAGTGCAGCTGTGTCCTTGCTCTGCCTCTGAGCATCCCCCACACAGCACTTGCAGGGCATGCCAAGTCACATGTCCCTCATCAGCCAGACAAGCATTTCCCTTAAGCAGAGATCTGAGGTGCTCTGTTATGTGGTATAAAATAGTATTTGTTGGTCAAGATTCAGTAGATGGTACCTTTTTATGTAGTTTTATGTTTTTAAGGTATTTTTTCATTTTCCTCATCTCTTATTTGTTTGTGCCTGTGTCAGGCACAAAGAAATGGTGTCAGTTTTAAGACTTTATCCATTACAAAGTAATTTCTGTACAAAATAATTTCTGTATATTATTTTTGTCAGTCCAATTGTGTTTTTTAAAACAAAAATCTTCACTATGAAATGAACAACTTGTAAAGCTGTGAATCCCCAGTTTAGGAAACCAACATCCTAGTGTCCTGACAGAGTATTTCTTAGCCTGGCAGGCACATGACACTGTCACACACCACGAGCCACCTTCTGCCACCCTTCAGTGTGAATGTTGGCTGTACACAAAATAATGAGTCCAAGCAGAACGATGCCCTGGTCTACATTTGAGGGAGGGGGCTGGCTTGTGGGGTGGGTCATGGTGTGTAACTCAGTCCTGTGCAGGGTCTGCAGGTTGTGCTGGGTACAGTGTTCTCCTCTCTGCTTGGCACAGGCCTCCTGGCTCCTCCTATTTCCGCTATGCTGAGTCTTCCATGAAGAACAGCTTTGGCCTCAAGTACTTGCACAAGTTCTTCAACATCCCCTTCTTGCAGCTGCAGGTAAGGCAGGGATGTTATCATGATGTGCTGGGTGTGTGGGACTGATTGGATTTGCTTCCTTTCTAAGGGAGGAATTTGGTATTTGGGGTTTCATTTGCTGTTAAAGGATCCTGAGTAGATTCTTCTTTTCATTAGAGTTGGTATAACAAAATTATGTCAGAACACTGGTGCCTGTGTCTGATTTAAACATGTCTCTGGTTGTAAGAGGTCAGCTGTGCTGAGTTCCCAATACTGACCTCTGGAGAAAGGTTCCATTTTCACTGGCATGAAAATGGCATCCACTGGTGCAGTTACCAAGTAAAAAATGTAAAATACACACATCTGTTAAACTTTGGATTTCAATTCTGTTCAGTTAAAGCTCAGATGAGAAGAGATTTGGCCATTATCTGAGTAGTTCAGGAACCTCTGCTGAAAATCTTAGCCCTAATGGTAAACAGCATTAGATATGAGATCCATGTGCTTGCATCCTGTTCACATGGATCCAGTCTCATATTTCCTTTGTATCTGAGGATTCTTGGGAGGGCTGAGGGAAGGGCAAAGGCTGCGAAGGGTGGGATTGGCATCTGTGGGCCTTTAGAAGATCAGCTTTTGGGGTGATCCTACAGGGGTCCTTTGGGATGAGTAGCTTATGCTTTTTGAGTGCACATATGATATGTCACTGTTTTCTGTTTGATGGGAAAAACCCAAGCAGTTGATCTTTATTATCTTTCACCGGTAATTGAAGTGTATGTGTGTACTCTTATATAAATAATCCCCAGCGAAATGCCAGTTCAAAAGGAGCTGACATATATTAGTGGATGCTACCAAGTCCTCAGGCTGCAGAGCAGGAAGAACCAGGATAAGAGAATTGAATGTATAAAAGCTCAGTGAAACAAGTCAAACAATTTTTTGATTTTTTGAGGGGGAGGTTGTAGAAATATGAGCTGTAAATCCAACCTGCTGCTCAGTGGAGAAGACTGAAATCTTCCAGCATGTTGCTGGTGAAATGTTTGGGTTTATGATACTGCACATTTGGGGCTTTACTTGATGTCAAACTTCACCTAAGATGGGCTGCATTGGTTTCTCCAGTGCCCCTTGCACTTGTCCCGCAGGTTTATGGGCAGTGCCTCGTGCTGCTCCACAGTAGCTGCCTTGAGGCACTTCACTGCTCCCAGAACTCACTGGGAACCTTGTGTTGGAGTGCACAGGCCCCAAGCTGGCCCTGTTCAACATCCAGTGCAGCATGAGCTGAAATCTGTAGGAAAATCACATCTAGGCTTAATTCCTGAAGGTTCTTCTTATATCTTCAGAGATCCTTGCCAGTACCAGGCTCCAGAAAGGAGTTTTTCTCCTTGGAGCAGAGCAGGATTAAAGGAGAGGGATGCTGCCTGGTATGAAATGCCCATAGGATTTAGTCAGCCTCAGACATTTCTGTGCCTCTCAGCCTGCCCTCCGCAGCTTTCCAGGGCAGAGTGGTCCAGTTGTATCTGAGGTCCCAGGCTGTCTCTCAGCAGGGTTGAGGTCAGTGTGTGGTTTTCAGTGGCACATTCTGTGCTCATTTTATAGTCATGCATCTTCCATGGCAAAAGCAAGGGCTGAAATCCATACCCCTAGTACAGAGCTCATTCTCTCTGTCAGCCTGAGCTCTTCAGTTATTTATCAGTTCCTTTCCAGGGGCAGGATTGGCAAATCCGAGGAGGCAGTTTAGCTGTAGTTATATCTGGAAACCCACAAATGTGATCAACCCTAACCCAGGCCTCCAGATGCTGTGCTGGAAGGAGACAGGACTCTGCAGAGAGCTAACATTGCCTTTTCCTGGGAAGCCCTTGCAAGTGCCTTTCTGCTAAAGCACAGGTCTCTAGCACATGATTTATTCCCTTCTTTTGGGTCATTGCAAAAAATAAGCTGTTTCTTTAATATTTTAATAACCAGCATGGTAAAATAGAATATATTTTTTGAAGTATTTGGAGCTCTGTTAGTAGTGATGAATTTGTACAAAATTGATTGCAACTCTCTCTGTATTAGGTATATATTCTTGATTTATTGTGATCTGTGAAAATTGAAATAAATAAAACTGGTGTATGTCTCAGTGCCAAAGTGTAAGGCAAGGCACACCATTTGTTTAATAGACAAGTCTAATTAAAGTAATTATCAAAGAACCTAAGGTAAGCACTGGAGAGCAGTAGCCCTTCTGTCTCTGTTCAGCTAATTTGCTCAGCATGTATTTCACCTGTCTTAGGAAACTGGGGACAAAGAAGCAGCAGACTTGACCCTTTTTGTCTCATTTTTGCTTATATGGCATGAATAATATAAAATTATGATATCTGCTGTTTCTGAGATCTTGATTTTCTTGAATTCTGAAATCTAGAATTTGAATTCTAAAGTCCTCATTAGTACTTTTGATCAGGGTAGTAATTTTAAATATGAATAGCGTATTTTGCTGAATCTTTCTTGTCAATAAAGGAATTGGCATTAAGTAATGACTTCGTAATTCCAGACATACATGTTCATTAAAGTCAAGTTTCCATCTGCAGAGAGCACTTGAATATGATGAATAAAGATTACTCAGCAAAGAAAAGAGGAATTGCTCCAAGCTCTTAACGCAATGGCAAAGGTAAACATGAAGACTCTGTATGCCTTGGAAGCAGTAAATTAGCTTAAATGATCACAGAAGCACTTACATTTCAAGAAGGGCTATGTCTTCCAGTAAATTAGGGTTATCAACTGTGATGAGTCACCTGGTCTTACAGTACAAAATAAAAATTACTTAAACTTTTTTGCTGATTTCAGTCATAGTAGAATTTGATACAAATCAGTTTCTCCATAGAGGGCTCAGGCTGTGCTGTGATCGTTCTCCGGAGCACAGCACTTGGTGTGGTTTGTGTGAGCCAGATGGGTTAATTGCTCTTCAAACCTGTGCAGTGGCTTGATAGCTTCGAAGTTGTCACATCTATGAAACCATAATACCAGCAGCATGTGCATGTAGAGACTGAACACCATCACTTCATGCAAACGTTTGTCTTCTCAGACGGATATTATTGTGGGAATTATGTAATTGATTTCCTTTTGGGCTTTTAATCTGATGGGATCTTTCTGCAGTGAGTTCAAGTGTTGTCAGACAGGGAATTAAGAATTCACCATGGTTATTGATGCTAGCCTTCAAAAATATTTGTCAGAGCAAAGCTGCAATGTACTTGGAGGATAAGGCAGTTATCAAAGCAAAAATCTTGGCAGTTTGGAAGAAACCTGGGGTTTCTCTTGCATGTCCTCCTGCCTAGGCAGGGATGCAGCCTGTGGCACCATAGACCTGCTGTAATGGGAGCTGTGCAGGGCTGGGAGTTACCAGCCCAGCTCAGCACAAGCTGGCCCTGCTCCTGTGCTACCCAGTGCATAGGCAGTGGGAGAGGGAGGATTGGTGCCCTCAGGCACAAACATGTGGTTTTTGACTCCAAAATTCTGGAGGTGAGCTGATGGGTAGGGCCAATGCTCAGCTGTGTGCCAGCCAGCTGTGCCTGCGTAGGGGGGATGGGGCTATGGGGCAGGATTTGCACTATTGACAGCTCTAGTCTTGTCCAGGGGATCCACAATGTTTCTGCAGGAGTGGATGCTGTGTCAGCCCTGCAGGGCTGCAGCCCTTGAGGAAGCTGGCTGTGCCTGTGCATATTGATCTCTCCTTGCTGCTGTCTGGATGTCAGGAAGAGGGAGCCCTTCCCCTCAGCTGAGGTTTTTGTTTGAGTTCTGTGGGAAATGTGGGAAAGGAAGGACTGAGTGGGGCAGTCCTGGATTACATTAGTGCATTTATTAGTCCATTTATTGCCCATTGAAAATGAGCTAGGATGTCTGTCCCCCATCTGTGGAACAGCAGCTGGAGGCAGAGGGGCAAGGACTTCTGAAATGTCGCTGAGTTGATAGGTTGTGCTCCCTCATCTACCCCAACAGCAAAAAAAAGTTATTGGGAGGCTTTGCATTCAGCTGGGTCCTGCTCTCAGAGGGGCTGATCTAGGGAAATCATCCCCCTCCCAGAGGAGTTCATCTAGGGCAGAGAAAATCAAAAGGCCTGAGTGAATGAGTTGCCCAACTGATCTCTGCAGGGGCTGAATCCATTCTCCAAATGTAACTGATGCTGTCGTGTCTGAAATAACACATTATTGATTTATGGCTGAGAACAGCTCACAGAACAAGGTGCTTCTTACACACAGACCTTATGGATTATCTACTTTTTATTCACTTTCCCCTTGTGCTCTGTATTTGAATGGACACCATGATCAGGGCCAGGGCTCCTGTTGCACATGGTGCTGTGGTAAGTGGTGACACAGGATCTCAGTGCACAGAGATCTGTTACAGTGACCCTTGTGCTCAGACCCAGCTTGTTTTCCTTTCCTCAGAGGGAGACCTTGCTACGGCAGCTGGAGACAAATCAGCTGGATATTGATGCAACTCTGGAGGAGCTGTCAGTGCAGCAAGAGACTGAAGACCAAAACTACGAACTGTATGTCACTGAGCTGTCTTTTCTAACTGCTTTGAATGTCACATGAATGTTGGGCAGCCCCAGCTATGGCATGTGGCCAGGTTGAAGGGTCTAGCGAGTAACATTTAGGGATCCTTTGGATAAAATGTTGCTTTTGAATGGCATCACCTGAAGAAAAGCATGCACCTGGGGATGCCTGTGAAACGGTCTGGTTCCTACAGGCACGTGATTGGGGAGGGCAGGGCAGGTGGGGCTGAGCAGCACACCTGGAGCTGGCACATGCTGAAGTAGATAAAGTGCTGGAAGGGGATATTTTTCATCTCTCAGCTGCTCAGCACACAAGTTGGTTTCTCTCCTGGCTGTTGCACTCCTGTGTATTTTGTGTCTTATGACAGCAGAAAGTAACAGCAACAGCACTGCTGTCTTTTGTTCCCTTTGAGCACTTCTGAACTCTTGGGTGTATTTCTGTGTCTGTTCTGCACCCTCGCTGCTTGTAATGGTGTTTGCCAGCTTTAGCCCCAGAAAGCCAATACACCTGTAGCACAGTGAACAGGAATCCATATTCTGTGAATTCCTGTCACAAGATCTTTATTGCAGTGGTGTGCAAGCCAGAAAAGTCAGCCTCAGAATGTATTGAAAAAAGATTATTTACAGGCGCCTTTTGTTTGGAAATTGGAATCGATGATTATGAAATATTCATGCACAGGCTCTTGGACAAGCATTTTTCAGACCAAGTTTCAAGTTCTATAACTTTGTTTGGCATGTTTTCCTTGGAGGGCATTGAAATACCCCAATTCACACAAAGCAATGCTGTTTCCAGAGCATTCACCTCATTCTCCTCCTGAGGGACTAGTTAGTCACCTCATGCCTTCAGCGCTTCTCTTGATGTCCCTACTCAAAGGACTGGGCTGCGTGGGCTGTGCTGTCAGATGGTTTCCCATACTTTTGTTTATACTGCTTCAGTAACGGGAGGGTACTTAATAGAATCAGGAGTTGGCAGAGCTGCTTCAAACTCGCAGCATACGATCTTGCTGTTTTGTCACCTCTTGCCCTTCCAGCAGCTTTAGCATGTGCTGGGTCTCCATATGTGTCACTTCAGCTCACAAATCCAGCAGAAAAACAGGTTGAATGGGGCTTGGAGCAGCCCGATCCAGTGAAAGGTGTCCCTACCTGTGGCATGGGCATGGAATGAGATGAGCTTTAAGGTCCCATCCAACCCAAACTAGTCTGAGACTCTGTGACTGTGAAATTTATCTTTGCTATATCTACCTCAGGGTTAGTCTGTGTTGGACTGGCTCTGAGAAGAGATCTTAGATCTTAAAGGCAGCAGCAGCAGTGTGGTAGTGGTGGAGGGGTGGCCAGACCTCCTAGTTCCAGCAACAGGTATTAGACTGGATCACCCAGTGTGACCACACTGCCCTGCTGGGAGGCTGTTGGCGCTGTCAGACTGCAGATTAGCTTAACATGGCCTCAGAAATATCAGAGCCTGACAAAAGGGGAGTTGCTGAAATGTTAAAAGCAAGACTTTTCCCTAGGATTCTGGTTTAGCAAATAAGGTGACACCTTATGCAGCTGGCCAGCTCCTGCATGTTCATATCTGTACTGAAGCCAAAGTTCTTCACTTTCAGAAAATAACGCTTCTTTAGAGAAAGGACTTTAAAATGCCCCCGAATGCTTCCTGGCTAGAGGCACAGATCCCAAAAAAAAGCACCAGGGAGTGTCACGTGTCAGTACTTTGATCACACTGACTAAAGAGTGCTATTTTAGGGTTTTTAAGGTTTTTCTCTGTACCCCAGGTAGAAACAGAGAGTCTGTTTGTTTAAATAGTACCTCTGTGGGACAGATGAGCTGCAAAGGGGTTACTTCAGCCCCGGAGTTGAAAGGCATGCACTTCTTACACTCAGTTTTTATTCCTGCAGGAGGTCTCCAGGCTCGAGTTTTATAGCCAAAGACTTAATTTAAAGAAATACTCACATTCATATGTCGGAGAACCCAGGTTTGGGTAAAGCCTCAACCTTAGTAAACAGTTTGAGCTGGGAAACAGAGTACATGTGGACACAACAGTGTGTGATGGGAATCAAAGCTTGCAGCGCTGAGGCAGGTCTGCAGTGCTCATTATTAGGGCTTGGGAAGGTCCCTGCATCCATGCTTGTCAGATGCCCATCATTTTGGGATTGCCAGGTGTCTTGGTTTGAAAAGACAGGTGTCTGCTAAGGAAGGCAGGAGCCTCCCTTGAAATGGAAAATGCAAACGCCCTCCCTCTGAATTATTATCATTTTGAGATTAAGGGGCTCTCAGGCAAAGATATGGGAGTAGGAGTAACGGTTCTTTATTAGGGAAAAAAATTAAAATAAAAAATAAAAATACAGTAATACAAAACAACACTGCCACAGTCAGAATAGGCCCTGACACCCTGTGGGTCAGGGTGGTGGCAGCAGTCCCGTTCCATGGGGGCTCAGCCCTCCTGCAGTGCCAGCTGTGGTTCTGCTGGAGCAGGGATCCTGGACAAGGGTGGAGTTTTCCTCTGAAGCTCCAGGGCTGCTGGAGATGGGCCTGCTCTCCCTCTGGGAATGCAGGGCAGAAGAAAGCTGCTCCTCTGGGAATGCAGTGGGCAAAGGCTGCTGTGGTGTTCCAGGGGCAGATTGGATCCAGGTAGGAATGCTTGGCTCCTCCCCTGGGCGGAGCATCTCCCCATGGGATGATGGAATTGGATCAGCCATGCAGGGACACTCAGTGGCCATGAACAGCAGAGATCTCCTGGAGGGAGGATTGGCTGTGGGAGAGATAAAGAGAACTACCCCACCTGGTTTTAACAGGTGGCCCAGTTAACAGAAGATAACTGTCCCATGCCTAACAGATGGCAATGGAATACACACTCCCAGCCAGATCTTGCATTTTCCAGCCTAAGACACCAGGTTTAATATGCTGTATCAGTGAATGTCCAAGTGAGCACCTGGTACATTGTCTGCTGCCACTTGCCCTGTTGTGTACAGCATGTGTGTTGGTGCAGTGTGACTTGGTGACCCTTGACGGATCACAGAACTGTGGAATCCTTAGGATTGGAAAAACCCTCTAAGATCATCAAGTCCAGCTGTTAACCGGGCACTGCCAAAGCCACCACCCAACCATGTCCCCAAGGGCCATATCTACATTTTTCAAACACTCCAGGGATGATAGCTCCACCACTATCAGGGCAGTTCAGACTGTTCCAAAGTCTGGCTGCCCTTTTTGTGAAGAAAGTTTCCCTAATATCCAACCTGAACCTCCTCTGGTGCAACTTGAGGCCTTTTTTGCTTTTTCCTTTTTATTGCTTGGTAGAGGAGCCTGACCCTCACCTGTCACACTTCCTGTCACAAGACCCCACCTGTCATACCTCCTGTCATAAGACCTTTATGTTAGTTGCTTCAGTTCAGACAGCACTGGGAGTTCTGCAGTGGGTCACCCAAATTGCACAGCAAGGGGAAATGACCGCAGGTATTTGGGGCCACAGGCCATGGTGTGGCTGCTGCAGCACTTCCTCGGACGCCATTCCTGCTCTCCTGCCATAAAATCAGGGCACAGAGCACAGCGAGGTGACAGCGCTAGGACATCCCAGTTATTCCCTTCACCCCTGTGCACGTCTGGTAGCTGCTTTATCACAGTGACCAGTGCTATATTTGGCTCAGTGAGAACTGAAAGAGAGCAAGAACTCTTCCTCCTGCTGCAGCGGGGGGGACCTGAGGACAAAACATCACTGATCCAAAATGTGGATCCCACAGACAACACGAGGTGGCACACAACGCTGCCTCTTCTGCCTTACGTAAGCCAGCCTGGGCAGCCACTGCCTGAATATGCCTGTGGGAGACACAGTCTGCTTCCAGTTCTTTCCCTGTGTTAAGGCTCCTCACTGCCTGACACACCTCTGGTTCTGGTACTGTCCCTGTGCTTTCATTTCCAATGCTGAAAGAACATTTCAGCCCTTTTTGAATTCTTGAATTCTTATAAAACAAACAGTAGTGACTTTTATGATGTTCTGAATTTGTACCTAATTTGCTCAATTTCTCCATTTTTAATTGTACCCAGCTTATCTTCTGTTTTCAAGGAAAACTTGTATATGTTCAATGTGCCCATTCCCCCACAGAAGGGTGCCAGGGCTGGGCAGCCCTTTTGGTGAAGAAATTTTCCCCAATACTCAACCTAAACTTCCCCTGGCACAGCTTGAGGCTGTCTCCTCTCACCATGTGGGTGCCACACCAGTGACTGCAGACAGGCATTTGGGCTCTCTTGCTGAGGACTCTGCTTTGGGGAGACACGTTCCCCAAAGAGACAGCTTTAGTCACTGCAGAATCATTGGCCGGGGGTTGGGGTTTTATTTGCTTTTTTTCCACATTGAGCATAGCTCATAATTTCAGGAAGACCGTGGTGCTGAGTAACACCTGCACAGTGGCAGGAGGAGCTGCTGCTGGAGCTGTTCTCTGGTATCCTCCACTGTATGTAAATACAGGTCCGAAGTGACACCAGCTACAGGCTGAATTACCAGATGGGAGAGTAGACCCACTCCTGCTTTCTCTTCCCCTTGACCCACTTTTATCTTCTCCACTTGCTGTGAATCCTTGTGGTCATCAGACAGGTCAGGAGCCAGCCTGAACCGTAATGGGACTCTATCATGTTATGATGGGACTATATCTAGGTCATGTTTTTTGGGGGTGCTGCATTAAGAATTAAGTGCATCTAAGCCTGTCATCAGTCAGTCCTCTTGCTTGAGAAGTGGAGACATGGAGCATGTCCTGTATTTTATGGAGCAGGGAGTTATCCTGCTGCATCCATTTTGTCAGGTGGAAAACAGGACAACAGCAGGAATTAAACCTGCTTGGCCATTGAGTCTACATTCAGGGACCTGGATAGGAGGATTGAGGCAGTGCCTTTAATGAGCCCAAAACAAACGTGAAAATCTAACCTTGCTAACCCCAGTTAAAATTATGTCATCCAGCTGATTAATCTTCATTTTCACAATTAATAAAATAACCCAGTGCCTTTCTTGCCACATGAACAATTTATCACAGCACATTAGAACCAGGAGCCAAAAAGCTTTAGGCTGCTCCCACCTTCAATGCTAAATGAACACAAGCACTGACAATTTTAGGAATTGTGAGGCTAACAAGTCCTTTTGTGTTTTTTGTGTTTGCCTTGGGGGCAGAGGAACAGTAACCTCAGGCCCTGATGAATTTTTGTTCCCACAGAGCGTGCTCATCTTTAAAATTGCATAAAATCTCCTCTTGCGAGCAGGTCCACCCACCAGTGAATTATTCAGGAATTTTAGGATGTTTTGGACTTGTTACTTGGTCTGTAATGGAAGGATTGAAAGGCAAATAAGGAGCCCCTGTGAGTGAGAACAGATGACCCACCTGAATGTGCATGGTATATTTGCAGTCTCTGTACCCCAACGGAATAAAGGTGCTCAGGTATGAGTTCACCTTGTGCTTTAGTAGGACCTGGTCTGCTACCTCCAGAGTGGGCACAAAGCTGCTTATTCCACATTAAGATTTTCAGTGAGTTGTTTTCCAAAGGACTGATGGATAGAACGAGGAATGGACAGATTGTGTAGAATCTGAGAAAAAACAGACACATGGCAGGTTTGGCCTGGTGTGTTCCCAAAACAGCCACACTTGTTCCTCTGAGGAGTGTGTGTAAAACCAGAGAAAGCATTCATGCATTATGTAGTATTTTCAAAGTGTGGAGGATGCTTAGACACCTCCATCCTGGAAATTACTGCGAGCTTGCTGGCAGCATTTAATGTGTGCTGGTTTTCCACCCACCTCCCTCACAGAAGATCTGGCTGTAAAAACTCAGCAGAGCTGGTTTATGCAGCCTGTGTAGATAGAACCAGTGTCAGACCACCCTGATTTCCCCAGTGTCACAGCACAAGGCTTGGCCCACATGTCTAGCTTCATGTCAAGGTGACATGAAGCACACGTGTCACAGCTGTCCTCAGTGCTGTGCTGGGGCAAGAGTCTGTGTAGTCTGTGTTGTGCTGTCCCCAAATAACCATTTGTATCTTCCTACTGAAGAACTTATTGTCTCCTGTTTTTATGCCCTTCACACACCACAGGTGACAAAGGTACAGGAGCACAGGTGCAGACAAAGCCTGCATGTGTTTTTATGCCCCAGTCTGGTTGCGCTGGAGGGAAGGATGACACTCTTTATACTTCAATTATGTAGTGGGGTTTTTTTTCCTCCAGCTCTTAAATTTCATGTGTTTCTGGAGGAGAAACAGGTGGTAGTCGCAGCCTTCCCTCCCTCTGGAGCTGGCTACTTTCCCAGAACAAAGCAGGTTGTTTCCAAAATGGGCAGCTTTGGCAGAACCACATACAGTAAATCTTTAAATACTCTGGTATTGTTAAGAGTTTCCTGTGCTTTGTTGAGTCCAACTTTAACTATTCTTTGAGCTTCATATTCTGTATACTGATGTGACTCTATACATTCTTTGTGTCTCCTTGTTCCCAAATCTTCAGTGTACAATCATGTTATCCTACCCGAGTCAGCCAGTTGCCTCGATGGTGGGACTCAGCAGCTTGAGGCTCAGAGGTTGTTCATTCTGGCTTCAAACCGTGTTCCCACAGACAGTCAGGAGAGCAAGTACTGCTGGCAGCAGTACCTTGGCTGCTGGGTGCAGCAGTGCCCAGGCTTGCAGGCTTTCATCCAGGATTGCTGTTGCTATAAACAGGAACAGGGGTGTATGTAGATCATCTGGGATTAATCTCTCTCACAGTTGGGAGGCAGAAGTCTTAAACACTGAGTGGGTCTTGGGAGGAGGAGGAGGAGTGAGTACCACAAAGCAGAGCTGTTCAGCTCTCCTGTCTTTGGCTCACCAGAAGGCCTGGATCAAAGCTGGGAGAGGAGGAATGGCAGAATTCAGCACTCAGCACATGTGATGTGGAGCCAAGGAGTTGCACACTGTATGTAGGCAAAACTCACAAACAGCTTTGCAGGCCATGGCGATTCACGTGGTTTGGGGATAAAGAGCGTTAGCTTTGTTGGGTGAGGGCTGAATTGCAGGGCCTCGTGGTTTGTCTTTCCCGCCCCACAGATGCCATGCGTATCCTGCTTGGAGGATGCGGAGCCATGGCCCCCCCTCCTCAGGAAGGGAGCGCAGTGACGGAGAGGTATTGAGCACACACTATCATGTTCTTGCAGCACGTGTGATGTATTGTGCACCTTCCAAACCAACCTGGATGCGGTCTCCACAGAGCTCAGTGCAGGAGTTAAACTCCTTTATGTTTTGTCTCTGGTGCATGACAAATACATGCATCATTTTCAGTGGAACGTGTTGTCGCGCAGCTCGCCCCAGGAGAGGGAGGATGGGGCCTGGATGCTGCATCACATAGTCTGAGCTCAGCTCTGCTGGCAGCTTATGTTGGTGTAGCCAGTGTTCGGGTGGAATAGGCACATAGTCTTGGCCCAGATCCTGGTGGAAGCAGTGAGAACACAGCATGGCACTGATGTAGGTGCCTTGACAGTCTGCAGCTTCCTCATAAGGGACAGTGGAGGTGCAGCACCAATCTCTGCTCTTCGTGATCAGGGACAGGACCGACCCAGGGAATGGCTGGAGCTGCATCAGGGCAGATATAGGTTGGATATCAATGGACAGCACGTGACAGCCGGGCTCTGGCATGGTTGGGATTGCAGTCCTTAGTCCAGACTTCTGGAATGAGCAAGGCAAGTCTTTCCCAGCCATTCTCATGTGGAGAACTGGGAGCAAGAACCCTTTTCCTCACCCTTGAGTAGATGACAATTTTGTTTGTACTGTTGAATTTCTTCCTATTTCTGTTACTTGGGATCATCCAGTTCTATCTGTATCTTGTCCCTGTCTGTTTATGTTGCCTCACTAATTCTGCTTTTTAGTGCTGCCCTTGATCTCCACTTTACCCAGTTACTTAGTTAGGAAGGACTTCTGGTTTTCCAATTCAAGTAAGAGCTTCCTGGGGCTATTGTTCCCTAGGGCTCCAGACACTGCTGGTCACAAAGTATATTATTTTGTTCCTTAAAAGTATATCAGGTTACTGCCTTAAGATAGGAAATCATATCTGAAGGCTTGGAGTCTCTTAGCCCCCACTGTTTGTGTTCTGCTCAGCAGTCAGTCAGGGAAGGTTCTGGCTGACTCAGGTCCCTGAAGGACAAGGTCATGCTCTGTGTGGGAGAGGAGGCTCTCCCTTCACACTCTCATTGCCTGGAGCACAACCAAAGTCTGTCTGGCAGAACCAGCTGAATCCAGAGCCTCTGTGCACAAATTCATTAAGCTTAATGAAATGAGAGGCGAGACTGGGATGTGCTGGATATTACACAGGATGCTTCACTTTGGGTGTCCTCTCTGTATCTCTTAGCTGTGCAGCATGTGGCAGATCTGTTTTTCAGGCCATTTCGTGGCAAAAACCTGTCTCTGTCCACGTTTCTCTGCACAGTGTGTGAAACAGGCTGCTGACCCTGAGGGCTGCAGAGGGAGGCTTGAGTTAGGTTTGGGCTTCTTTTGGGAAAGGAAAAAGCTTTTCACTCTCTATAGTGGTACAGGCTTTAATGTTCTTCCAGTCGGGAACCCAGCCAGGACCACAACCTGCTCCAGAGCTCCTGCTACTTGGCTTCAGGGCCTCTGACAGAGAGGGGGAGTGTGTGCAGGGGAGAGCCTGCATGTGGATCTGCACCCTGCGAGAAGGGTAATGGCAGTCAGTCTTCTCTGAGCCCTCAGGACAGCTCTTTTCTTTGGATATTCAAGGATTCTCCTCTCAAATGCATTCTTGGCTGATAAAGAGGTTATTACAGCAGTTTTCTTGAGTACTGTGATTTGTTCTGCAGAATGTAAAAACGTGCCATTCCTACAGCACTTACTCCTTTAGAGACATATTCAACAACTGACTTCAGGTTGCATTTCAAGCCCTGGCATGTTGTTGTAGTGTGTTTATTCAGGGAGTTTCCAGTACTGTTGCAAATATAGGTTTCATCCTGTAGTGCAGAGCAGGTTGGGATTCTCCAGACCTCAATGCAGATGGGGTGAGTTCAGCTCATGTGAGTAAACCAGATTTATTGTGACCCAGGGAGTCACAGTGTCACTGGAAGCAGATCCATACCCCTCCCAAGCCCAGCTGGAAGCAGACCCATACTCTCCCAGCTCAGCACAGAGCCAGATGAAAAGGGCTTATATAAAGGAAGAAGAGGGACTTTTTATATGGGCAGGTGGTGACAGGACAAGAGGCAATGGTTTTAAACTGGCAGAGGGCAGGGTTGGATGGGAAGAAATTCTTCCCTGTGGAAGTGGGGAGGTCCTGGCACAGGGTGCCCAGAGAAGCTGTGGCTGCCCCTGGATCGCTGGAAGTGTCCAAGGCCAGGTTGGACTTGGAGAAGCCTGGCCTAGTGGAAGGTGTCCCTGCCCATGGCAGGGGTTGGAATGAGATGGGCTTTAAGGTCCTTCCCAACCCAAAGAAGTCTGGGATTTTGAGACATGCCATTCCTTATATTTGTAATTTATCTTCCCCACAGGTTTCTGGAAATGATGGAAGCCCGAAGCCAGGGACACACATCACCACTAGCAACGAACGGGCAGAGCCCCTCCTCCGGCTCCCAGTCACCCATTGTACCTCCAAGCTCCGCATCGACAGGCAGCTCCAGCCCCAGCACCCCCCAGCCGCCGCTGCCACTTGCCACAAGCACCACCATCTCTCCTGACCCCACCTCATCCTTCTCACCAGTGCCTGCCCCTGAGGCCCCACAGCCCCCCGCACCCGCTGCAGCTCCCGCAGCCCCCCCGCCCAAGCGCGGCATCATCGCGCGGCTCTTCGGGACATCCCCCGCGGCCGAGCCCGCTCCTCCCCAGCCAGGTAGGTGCTGGTGTCCTGTTCTGGCAGGATGTGACCCATAGGCCTTCCAGTTTTAATTTCATTTTTTCCTTGCAAGAGGCTGAGCAGACAGGTGTGTGAAGGCCACAGGCACCATGCCTGTGCAGCGGGTGTTCAGGGAGACTTGGGCTGTCAGTCTCTATTTTCTCCCAATCAGCATTTTAGTTTGTCTCTGTGCTGGATGGGGACTGTGCCCAGCCAGCTGGGTGGTGGCTGTAGCATGCTTAAGAGGAAGATCCTGAACACACAGGGGACACTAATAAAATAAGTAAAATGTCAAGTTCTTACCAGGAGCAAAAATACCTCTTGAATAGCAAAAAAATTACTAGAGAAGCTATTTGAAGTGCCATCCTTGCACACGTGTGGCAGTCTGGAGGGGCTCCTGTGCATAACGGAGAGAAGCGGAGCACTGGGTTTGAAGGTTATTCAGCCAGAAATGGTCACGTAGGTCCAGGCTCCACAGCAGATCCCCCTCTGGGGAAATCTCCTTCAGAGCAGGTCTGGGAGGAGGGAGCCCTCGGCTGCTGCCTCAGCACTGGTACCCGCTGGAGCAGCGCAGCCCTCAGTCCAGACCCTGCTGGATGGAGTGCCAGGTAGAGGCATCAAGGGTTTGTTGCATGTAATTTTACTGATCTGGGCCATAATTTGCCTGTCACATTCACTTTGTTTGCAGCGCTAACTGGAGCTGCAGAGCTGGCACTTACTAAAAATCATGACATGGTTTGAGTCACCCTTTGGAAATACCTTCCTTCTCACACTGGCTCACAGTGCTCCTGAGACACCCACAGAGAGAAAGGAGGAGGTACTGGGGACACGGGTTGCAATTTCAGATGTTGAAATGGTCTGGTTTTAGATCTGCACACAATGTTCTGCATCCTGTGCCTCTTCCCAGAAATGTCGCAATGCACCCAATTTGGTTTGTTTATGACTCTTCCTACCCAGAGAAAACAAAACAAAATCCAAAGAGGGGAGGAGAGGTTAGAAATTCTTTGTCAATTAAAAAAAACCTTTATCATTTTGATCTGTAGAAAAGAAGACAAGTGGTCTTCTACCAGTGTTACAGTATTGGGTTTGGGGTTTTTCTTTTTCTTCTCTTTTTTTAAGTCCTTCTTAGCTTGACAACTGTTTTGGGCTTGTGACTTTCAGCCCTGATATCTCGGAATGCTTAGGGGCAGTTGCAAAAGGCAGCCAGGAGGAGCTGATGTGTCAGTGTTGCAAGGTTTCAGTGGTGTGCCAAGGGCCTGCACCTCCACTGGAATGTACCCAGGCACCAATTCACTGGAAAGCAGCTAAAAAATCATTGTTACGAAGTAATACTTGGTTTTTCTGGGAGCTACTATCTAAGATTTCTCTTGAAGTCTTGGAGTAGTAATTCTTTTGGGTGTGGTTTAGCTTACACCAGTGCTACTCCGTGGCATTAGTGGTACTGTTGGTATGCAGAAGTAATCTGAAAGTTGTGCTGAGGAGAGTGAAATCTAGAAAAAAAAGGCACAAGTCTTGTTTTACCCAAAAGAAAAGTCTAGATGTGAAGTGCAGCATGAACAGAGGAAAAACATTGAGTATTGTAAATTCTGGAAAGGTTAATCACTTCAGGCTTCTTAGTTATGCTAATTTCATGAGTTTTCATCCTGATACCTTGAAGATGGGTAAAGGTGTTTCTACAAATAAACTGTATTAAAGTCACTCTCTATTTGAGGTAGCTCTTGAGCTTTTGTGTACACAAAACATCTAAAAGCACAATGTGAACAATTCTGCCTTGGACAGTTACAGCTGAAAAAAGCTAGAGCATAGGAGAGGGTGAACTGAACAGTCTGGAAAAAATAAGAGAATAGTGAAGGGACATTCCCCAGGAGCAGTGCACATAGCACAGGTGTAATGAAACCTGTGGTACAGCCAGTCATAGCATTCCCTGGAGAGCAGAGCCAGCCCTAGCCAGGGAGGTTTTCAGTCCATCTAAAAGCCTGGGTCAGCCTGGCACATTCTAAACCACAGCAGCCATGATCTGTGAATGCCTTCATGTCAGACTCTGGGCTGTTTTATATCCTTTTCATAACCTTCCTCTTCCCTCACTGTGGAGCCAGGGTCCTGCCTCGTGGCTGCTGCCACCCGGGGCAGCACAGATCTGGAAAAAGCCAATTTCTGTCTTGCTTGTGGTGACACCAGTGTTTTACAACTCCTGTCGCTAATGCAGATCCTGCTGCTGCCACTTCTCCCCCCAACCCTGCAGCCCCTGCCAAGGTACAGAGCGTGGAGGACTTTGTTCCTGAGGACAGCCTGGACCACAGCTTTCTGGAAGACCCAGCGCCACAGAAGGACAAAGGGAAACCACAGGCCAAACACCGTGTGGATAGTGAAAGGTAAGGAAAGGAGGGTGGCAGCAGGGAGGGCAGGTTCCCAGGAGGGGCACACCTGGATGTGCAGCCTGGCTAACGTGGTGCCACCATTCAGTGATCCCAGAGCAGTTAGCTGCCCCAGAGGCTGTGCTATGGTCAGTTGTAGCATTCACTGTTTCCCATTTGGTGACACACACTGCTCCCTGGGAAGGAGGAACATCACAAAAAGCAGATTATCACATTCCTGGTGTTGCTGTCTTGCTTTGTGCTCAGATTAAACCGCTGGGCCCTTTGGGTCAGGAAGGGATTTTCCTTCCGGCCGAACACACCGAATCATTTGAGATATTTTCCTTCTAGAACATAGTGCATTTGGCAGGGATACTGTGTTTTGCTTAATGAATATTTTCCTTCTGCAGAGGCACAAAGTGTGGCCAAACTTCTCTGTGACTTGGTAATGTCATTCCTGAGGCACTATAAAGGAGTTTGGGGTTTGATGGAGGACGCTTGGGAGCACTCTATAGCTCTGTGGGATTCTGGAAGGAAGGATGGAGAAAGTCTTGCTCCTTTGGGAATGTCACTGTGTGGTTGCCTGCAGAATCAAAAAAACTCTTAGGGGGTGCCTTTCTTTTTCTCTGTGTCTAGTGTTTCTTCCCAGAATTTTCTCACTAAATGGAGAGACACCTATTTGATGGATGATAGGGAGTGGGTTGGATATTCACATCCAGAGAGTAGTGATCTGTGGCTCAATGTCCAGTTGAAGATGGGTGGTGTCCCTCAGGATCTGTACTGAGACATGGACTTCATCCATGAAACAGGGGGATTGAGGACACCCTCATCAGGTTTATCAGTAACACCAAGCTGCTTAGTGTGGGTGACACTCCTGAATAACGGGATGTCGTCCAGAACCTGGAAAACATGAGAAGTGGCCCATGGGAACCTCATGAGGTTCACCAAGGCCAAGCTCAAGTTGCTGTACCTGGGTTGGGGCAACCTCTGGGATCAATGCAGGCTGGAGGGTGAAGGGATTGAGTGCAGCCCTGGGGAGAAGGACTTGGGGGTGCTGGTGGGTGAGAGCTGGACCTGCCCCAGCCCTGAAACCCCCCATGCCCTGGGCTGATCCCCAGCGTGGGCAGCAGAGAGAGGGAGTTCTGCCCTGCTCAGGTGAGACCCCACCTGCAGAGCTGCTTCTTGCCCTGAGGGCTAGCATGAGGAGGATGTAGAGCTGCTGTAGAAAGTCCAGAGGAGGCCACGGAAATGCTCCAAGGCTTGGAGCCCCTCTGCTCTGGAGCCAGGCTGGGGGAGCTGGGGATGTTCATGTGGAGAAGACAAGGCTCTGGGGAGATGTTATTGCGGCCTCTCAGTATTTAAGGGAAGATGAGGACAGAGGTTTTAGCAGGGCCTGTTGCAGTAGGATAAGAAATTGTGGTTTTAAACTAAAAGAGGGGAGATTCAGACTAGGTATAAGGAAGAAGAATTTTACAGCAAGAGTGGTGAAGCCCTGGCACAGGTTGCCCAGGGAAGTGGTGGATGCCTCTTCCCTGGAAACATTCCCTGTCCAGCTGGATGGGGCTCTGAGCAACCTGATCCAGTTGAAAATGTCCCTGCTCAGTGCAGGGGGTTGGAACAAGCTGAGCTTCAACAACCCAAAACCTTCCAACCCAAACCAGTCTGTGATTCTATAATTATCTCCTCAAAATGGCAGAGCTGTGCTTATGCCATAAGCTGTATTTTCCCTTTTTTTTCCCTTTTTTTTCTTTTCCTGGCTTTGATGGTTTTTTAACCAAAAAAAGGGGGATTGTGTATACTGAGCTGCTCAGACAAGAGGATGTGCAGCAAGCCATCTGAAAGCAGACTGTCTCTTAGGAGGTGACCTAAGCATACTCTCAGGCTCTGTATCCCTTTGCTCAGAATATTCCTTGCCTGCTGCCTCTTGTCATCAACACTGGATTAACCAGGGGACTAATTGGGCTTGGACACTGCTCATCTGTGAATGTGGTGGATTCTGCCTCTTTTGACATCCTTGTCATGACCCAGTGTTATCTACTTCAACCACAGCAACTTCAAATCAGTGCTGTTTGTGAAGCTCAATGCCTATGTAATGCAGGTCAGCCTGAATCATCATCCCTTGTGATGGCAGAACACGTGGATGTTTTATTAAAACTAGAAAAAAAAAAAAAGGCAAGAAAAAAGTGGTGGTTGCTGGCAGCATGCTGGCCTACAAAGCATCTTGCTCGTGGCTGTGGCAGAGCTGAGATATTTTCCTGTGTGTAACAAGGAATTGTCAGGAGAGCCAAGCCTGACCTTCTGAGGGACTGGATCCTGAGGTGCCCTCAGAGCTCTGGAGCTGCAGTTCTACTGTGGGTGGGAGGCTGATCCTTCACAAAGGCTTCTCTGCTCCGGAGTGTCAGTCAGTGGAAGCAAATAAGTGTTAAACTGTATAAAAAGTCAAACATGTCGGACAGGGGTGCGAGAACCCTGCTCCTTTGTTTAGAGTTCGTCTTTTGCTCACAGTGATACCCAGTGCAGTCACAACAGCTCTGTTTCCCTGGGAGAAGACCTTGCAGCACATCCCTGCAAATTCACACACTCATTACTCCTCTGCAACCTGGCATCCATGGCTTGCTCTGGTTTCTTCTATATATTACGCAGTTTTCTCAGTAGTCTGGCAATTTTCCATTCTCTTTCTTGCCAAAAAGGGCCTACTAGAATAAGCCAGATGTGCAGAAATTCAGAGATGCAGATGTGGTTCTGACCATCACCTGCAATAGCTGTTTTCTTTCAGAATGTCAGTTACAGCCCCACGGTAGCTAGGAACAACATTCCAGTTCTGTAAGCACTGTCCTCGATAATCAGCTTGTGCTGCAGTGAGGAGGTGGTTGTAATTCCCATAAAATCTGCTGCAGAAATTTATCTCTGACCTAAAGAACACAGTAGATCTGTGAAATCACTCAAACCTTGGGGAGATTTTATTGGTTTTAGAAAATAGAATCCTGGAAGCTGCTTTTCCCCCTGTATCTGAGTGAAGAACAAGGCCTGAGAATGTTCCAGCAAGATGCATTCAGGTGTCCTGCTCATTTTGAAGCAGATACCTGAGTGTTGAGCTTACACAGCTCACCAGCATGCCTGGGTGTGCTGTAGCCAAGGGTAAGCTCCAAGACTGAAGTGTCATTGAAGATGTGGCAGAAGAATGGGCCATGTTTTGAGAATTTGTGAAATTATTTCTCCTACCCAAGAAGAATTGCCTTGGTGACTGAGCAGGAGTCCTGCAGGGAGCTCTGAGAACACCCCGATGTACTGAGGTACATTCACAGGCTTGGAAGGCAGCTTGGGGGCCATCCAGTTCAACCTCCCCCTCATTCTGGGCCACTCAGAACTGGTTTCCCAGAACTGTTTCAAGATGGGTTTTGAATATCTCCAGAGAATCCACAACCTCTCTGGCAGCCCATGCCAGTGCTCAGGCATGCGCTCAGTGGAAAAAGTGTTTGCTTATGTTCGTGGGGAACCTCCTGAGTTACAGTTTGTGTCCCTTGCCTATTGTCATGGCACTGGGCAGCACCGAAAAGAGCCTGTTTCCATTTTCTTTGTACCTCCTTAAGCTGTTTAAATACCTTTATAAGGTCCCCTCAAGCCTTCTCCAGGCTAAGCAGTCCTGGCTTTCATGTGGGAGAGCCCTTCCTCATGTGAGCAGTGCTCCAGTCAGTTAATCATCCTCATGGCCCTTCACTGGATTCACTCTCCCTTTGCTGTGCACTGGACTCCAGCTGTGGCCTCACCAGTGCAGAGCAGAGGGGCAGCATCTCCTCCCTGACCTGTTGGCTGTACTTTGCCTCATGAAGACCAGGACACCATTGTCCTTCTTGGCAGCAGGGGCACTTTGTTCAGCTTGGCATGCCTCAGGCCTGCAGTGGCGTCCTGGTTTTGTTCAATGGCATGTTGTGGTTCTCTGACTTGCAGTAGAGAACTCCCAGAGTCAATTTCTTTACCAGTTAATTAGGAAGATACTTAAATCTCCCCATTTGCTGTTTCAGAACTTAATTTGCTGCTCTTTAACCTGATGTCCTGAGCCAGCATGGATGTGAGTCCACCAGAGGACCTAATCTGGCTCCCAAGCATCTCGCCCTTGGCTCCTATTGGGTCAGGCAGCCTGGGTCCCTTGGGAGGCTGAAGGTGTCTGAAAGCCAGTTTATGCTTTACCTGACAGTGTTCCTGATCTTTCTTTTCTGCATCCTTAGACATTTATCTTAAACATGGATTAGATGTCTGTGTCCTTACATCTGATGGGCTTTGAAGTGGTTCTTTGCTTTTGTGGATCTGTTACGGATTCCATGATGCCCAGCTGTGCTAGCCCAAGGGAGGAAGGTTCACAGTAGAAGACCAACATCTCCTAGAACAGCCACACAGGCTCATCCTGTAGCGTGGGATTCCTTCAGCTTACCTGCTTTATTAGAACTTGGGATTTTTCTCTTTCTTTAGCCCCCACAAAAGGATGTGGCAGGAGCCCTTGAGCTCTCGGAGCTGTTGGAACACAGCCCAGCCAGGTTTGAGGCTGTGAGCACAGGTTGCATCAGGGTTTGTTTCCTCCCCAGCAGGCAATCTGTCATGCATAGGAAGCTCACAGAGAACACCCCAGCAGGCTCTGTGGTCACTAGCTCAGAGCAGACCTCAGTGAGCAGCATCATTTTTGGGGGGTACCTGCACCTGCAGACATGCTAGCCCAGTGCTCATGCCAGCTTGGCAGTGCTTCAAGGGCTGCAGGGAGCGGTACAATGTGCTTGGGTTTTCATGCTTTGCCTTCCCTCTAGCTGGAAGCTCAGGACCACAAGCTGATGCTCGTTTTGCCTTGTCAGAGCCTGTTTATACTGAAGCAGTGATTTTCCTGATGTATATTCACTCCACTGCTCTGCTCTTACGCTGTCGCTCAGCGATCTGTGTTGGCTGGAGATGGAGGCAGGGTTCTCACTGCGGAAGGATGTGACCCACTTTGGTGAGGGGCTGTACACATCAGGGTGTACACCCATTCGGACTGGGAAAGCTGGAAATGCTGCAGGTCTGTGTGGAGTGTGGAAGGACAGTGGCAGCAATCTCTTAAAAGCCCCTGTGCCTAATAGAGCAGTGATGTGTTGAAGAAAGGCAGTGTGTCTAGTTCAGAATAATATCATGCCATTTTTAGGATGCAACTCCATTTTCTTTTCAGTGCATTTCAAGAGAAAACCCTGCCAGTGCTTTGAAAACCTCAGGAATCACTCACTTGTCATTCCTCCAGCTTTGGGGGCTGCTTGGGCACCAGTTTTCCTCTCCTTTGTGTGGCTGGGCTGTGTGCCTCCATCCTGGCATGGTGTGAGAGCAGCAGTGTTAGTGATGAAGGGGCTCTTCAGCAGCGTGGCCCTGCTCAGCAGGGCACTGAGAGCAGGTCCTGAGAGCAGAGGGATCCATGCCAAGAGCAGAGGGAGGGCCTGGTCCTGGTCTTAGCACTCCAACCCAGACAAGCACTTGTTGTGATCACTGGTGTCGCATTGTCACAAACAACTCCATTGTCTGTTGGCAGATGTATTAACTCTTGAAAACTATCTTGTCAAGCAGTACCCAGCCATGTAGAGGAGCCAGAGTGAGCAGTTGCCATCATCCCAACTGTGTTTAGGGTATTTCTCATCTCACCAGCACACCATACTCCACTGTCTTCCAGTGCTTGGCCTGTGCTGGGAACACCACTTACTTCCAGTTAAATGATTTTAGGGTTTTGTTTATGTCTGTACAATCTAATCTGTTCCAGGCTATAATATGTTTTTTGTCTCTGTATAAAAAGAAGGTTGTGCATGTACCATCCAGGTGGCATCATTAAAAGGGCAGAGACTTACGTGTGGGGTTGTCAGGAAGGAGCTGGTTATCTCTTGTGGATGAAACAAATAGAACAAGGAAAGGTGATGGCAGAGGCTCACCAGCTGAGCCTGGGGGAAATATCTATATTCCTGACATGAGCACATTTTTCAGAAAGTGTTAAAATTGAGTCCTAGGGACATTCAGATAAGAATCCTCAATTTCAACTGCAAAGCTCTCTCAAGCTGCTGCCTTTGAACACAGAGCTGTGCTACATCCAGGGAGGCTGACAGACTCCCAGGTCTGGCAGTGTGTCCTTAGGTTAATTTAATTTGGGCAATGTTAAAGCTTGGCTATGGTGTCTGTGTATCTGCCTGCTTCAGGGAGCACTGCAGAAATAGAAATTGTTCCAGGAAGCTAATAGCTGCCAGTGAACTCCCATAGCAGTGACAGCGTATGATCAGGTTTAATTACAGGATGTGGGGATGAAGACAGGAAGTTCCCATGGTTTGACTGACTGATCCTTGCATGGTGGATGTTCTGATGAAGCTGTGGCAGCAGGCTTCTCTGTACCTCTGAGGCTCATCTTCTCCAGCCACCCATTTCGAGCTGCTCTGTGACACATCCTGCTGTGGCCCTTTTGGTGCGGGGGTCCTGCCACTGCTGCAGCCTGCAGGGAGCAGGTCCAGCCTGAGCTGGGCAGTGGCAAGGGGAGGCTGGAAGCGCACAGAATCACAAAATCACCAGCTGGTTTGTGTTGGAAAGGACCTTAAAGCCCATCCCATACCAGCCCTTGCCATGGGCAGGGACACCTTCCACTATCCCAGGTTACTCCAAGCTCTGTCCATCCTGGCCTTGGACACTTCCAGGGATCCAGGGGTGACCACAATTTCTCTGGGCACCCTGTGCCAGGGCATCCCCATCCTCACAGGGAATAATTCCTTCCCAATATCCTGTCTAACTCTGCCTTCCTTCAGCTTAAAGGCATTCTCCTCATCCTGTCCCTCCTGACCCTTGTACAAAGTCCCTTTCCAGCTGTATTGGAGCCCTTTAGGCACTGGAAGGGTCTCTCACACCTCCCCAGAGCCTTCTCTTCTCCAGGCCTGACTATATTCATTTTCAGCCTGTCTCCAGAGCAGAGGTGCTCCAGCCCTTTAATCATCAGCTGCCCCTGGCTGGGGACGTGTCCCCGGAAGCTGGCTGTACAAGCCAGGCCAGTCTTAGTCTTTGTGCAGGGGGAGGCAGGTCTGTCCAGCACCTCCTGAGGTGCTGTGTCTGATCACTCTCTGTGTTGCAGTGATGGAGAGGCGCCTGGAGGGAACCCCATGGTGGCAGGTTTCCAAGACGACCTGGATCTGGATGACAAAATCCCCAGCGCACCAATGCTGGCAGCAGAACGGGTGCCGAGCAAGAACATCACCCTCTCCAGTGAGGAAGAGGAGGAGGTGAAGGACTCTAAGGTCATCCTCATATCTGATGGAGACAAAAACACAGAGCAGGAAAAAAAAAGGTACAGAGCATAGACTGAAGTGTAGGGTTGTGCAGGCAAGCCTGGATCTCTCCTCCATCTTGCCACTGACTGCGTGTGGCCTCTGGGAAGTCTTGTTGTCTCTGTCTGCCTGTTCTTCAGCTGTGGGCTGGGGCTGTAGTTACTGTAGGTGTAACTGCTGTGTGTGGTGTGTCCTACCCCATGCCTTGGAGCACTGCACTCCTGTGCCAATGGGGCAGTTCTGCATGCTTTTCCTCAAATTTGGACAAGAGCCTGGAACTAAGCACCAGAGTGGCTGTTTGTGGTGGTGTGGGGAGGAGAGAGGAGTCAAGTCTTGGGTGAAGGGAGTGGAGTCACTCACCACACCCTGTGCTGGGGAACGATGATGTTCTCCACATACCACATCCTGTGGGGTGAGGGTTAGGATTAGGGACACGAGGGTTATCCTCAGCTTGAGTGGTGCATGTGACCCCACAGCCCTATAGGATGCACTGCCTTTCCCAGTGGGATGCACGATGCAGCCCTCAGGCTCAGCTGTTAACTGTGCCTTGCTCCACAAAATAGGGTGGACAGGCTCTGACAACTTGTTTCTTCTCAGGTCTTCCAGAAATGCTCTGAAACCCCAGAGTGAGGCAATTTTGACCAAAGCAACTGACCCGAAGCCTCCTGACAGTTTACCTCCCTGTTCTGGGTCTGAACGAAACAACAGCAGCAAGGGCAAGACAAGCCTGGCAGCTTCTGCTGCTGCCGCCCCCACAGCAGCAGCCCAGGCCTCAAAGGCCACTGCCCAAAGCAAAGGACTTGCTTCCAAGCAGAAAGTGGTCAAAGAGGAGAAGCCTGAGGAGTCTGACAGTGATCAAGAGGGACCAATAGCTACTCAGATGCTCTCATTTGTTATGGATGACCCAGACTTTGAAAGTGAAGATTCTGACAGCCAGAAGAAAAAGATGGTAAATAACAATCCCATGTTGCTGTGAGCTGTACCAAGCTGAGCTGGAGGGGTTGAGGCATTGCCCTGAGCAGAGCCTTCATCTGATCTGCCCTCCCTCAGCAGCAGTTGCAGCAAGGCAGGTGCTTGAGCAACCTGTAGAGTTTGATGTGAGCGCAAACCCAGTAATGCTCTGAGTATGGAAGCCACTTGGCAGCAAGAACCTCATAGAATCACAGATCCATAGAATGCCCTGAGTTGGAAGGGACCCAGAAGAATCATTGAGTCCAGCTCCTGGCCCTGCACACACACCCCAGCAATCCTACCTGGGCATCCCTGAGAGTGTTGTCACAATGCACCTGGATCTCTGGCAGCCTCGGGGCTGTGCTCATTCCCTGGGGAGCCTGGGCAGTGCCAGCACCCTCTGGGGGAAGAACCTTTTCCTAATATCCAGCCTGACCCTCCCTGACATGAGGTTTGTGTTTACAAACACAAACAAGATTTGTGCTTGAGTGTTTTACTGTGCTGTTTGCTCTTAGCCAGTCCAGCAGTGTGGGAGGTATGAAATGCAAAGCTACTGGGTTTTCACATGAACTTTAACATGCAGAAGAGTGTCTCTGCCAGAAAGAGTGAGCTCTTTGCAGTCAATCCAGCAATAAAAAGGCCATCACAAAATTTGCTTGGCAAAGCTTAAAGGGAAGAATGAAGGTCTGCTTGGGAAGGACTTTCCAGGACAGCAGAGGTAGCTGTAAGGTCTGTGACATTCAGCACATGCCAGCAGGTGTCTGCTAAAGCAAATACACCAGGAGTCCCCTCACACCTACCCTGTATTACAGGTGGAGAGGACACTTGTCCTGCACCTCTTCTCTGAACTGGTCAGAACTTGCTGCATAGTTTGAGATATCGCTGAGTTTGGTGATCTCTACTGCCAGCCTGCAGAGCAATCTCTGGAAACTGCTAGCAGTGATTTGGGATGGGCAGTGGCTGTTCAGGGTTGTCCTGATGTCTGAGTTTGCTGGTGTTCAGAAGGTTTTCCTCTGTTGGCATCATTCTGGAATCCTGTTGAAAGAGCTGTTGTCCCAGTTTCTTTGACCTTATTCATGTTCATGCTGTTTATTAAGTAATTTTCTATTCATTTTGCATCTTAACTTTCTGCTTTTCTTGACAATTTAATATGAAACCAAAAGAATTTGGAGCAAGTTTCCATCTCTTGCATGCTCCAGTGAGAAGGAATTGATGAGAAAGCAGCAGTGTCAAGGAATGCCTGACCCAGGGAATGCTCCATAGCATGTGAATGCGTTCCCACTGCAGGGTGTACTGGTCAGGCAAACCAGTACAAGCAGGGTGGGGGCACTGCTGGACCAGCAGCACAGCAGGGCCATTTTCCATCTGTATACAAAGATACAAGGAAAGGTTGGATGACAGATTCTGAAGGGGATGAGTTGGCAGGTATCAGAAGATCATTAAACTGATTTTCCATTCCCATCATGCAGAGACTGGGAATTTTGGGGTAATTTCCAGGCTCTGCAGCATCCTGGGTTTTAGCCCACGCTGAAGGGGCAGATTTGCCTTGGGAGCACATTCCCTTTTGGCTTGATGAAGGGAATTATTCTGCAGACACACTCTGCTTCCTCAGCCCTGCTGCCTCTGGTACCCTAGACCCACAGAGCTGCACAGCAGAGAGCATTTGTCGCTCAGGGCTGGAGGGGAGTTTTCAGTCTATTAGACTGGATTTTCCCAGAACAGAGGTGCCTCCCCAGGGCAGGAGGAAGCTGATGCTGGTGAGCTAACAGAGTTGAAGGTCTCATTTAATCACTTTCTATTGGGAATTTGACTTCAGCAGCCCCAGTGTGAAGTTCTCAGAACACCCTGGCCAGTACCAGTGCAACTGAGGCTTTTTACCAAGGCACAAATTAGAGCTCATGAGGTGGAGGACATTGATTCCCAGGCAGTAACAGCTCAGTTCAGCTGGCATTTCCTTCCCTCCTCCCCACCTGCTGACATCTGACATTTTTGGATGCAGAATGGTTAGAGATTTTGGTTGAAGCATTTGTCAGTGTTGTCTGCCTTTGCTTCTCTCTAGAATGAATTCCCAGTGCGGGAAGATCTCTCTGAAATATCTGATGATGATACCTCACTGGCAAAGCCACCCCAACCTGTGAAATCAACAGTCCCCTCCTTTAAACTGAAGAATGACTCAGATCTCTTTGGCTTGGGTTTGGAAGAAGCTGGTCCCAAGGAGAGCAGTGAGGAAGGTAAAGCTCACACCTTAATTCCGCTCTTGCTGCTTTTGTTTGTCAGGCATCTGGTTTTTCCAAAGTCTTTCCCGGGTGTCAGCAAACCAATTTGCACTAAATAAAATACCCTCTAACTTCATGCAGTGCCCTGTGTGAGTCTGTAATCTGGTTTAACACAGCATAAATAGCTTTTAAGTTTTTCCCCATGAGGATGAGAACTTGGCTTGTCCCTGGCACCAGCCATGTAAGGTTGTTTTTGTCCCAGCTGCAGGTAGAAGCACATATTTCACAAGCTGCTGCTGTGTAAGCCTTCCTGCTTAGCCCTATGTGCTTGGGGAGTGGTGTTCAGCATTGCATTGCAGTGTCCACCCCCTCCAGAATTTGGATCAACTTGAACAAAATACTGTGACATACCTTGCCAATTTCATCTTCTGTTTTTGGGAAAGATGGGGTGGGACCCTAATCACAACCTAAGCATTCCTCAGGCTTTATTTTTTGCCCCCCGCCCCATTCCTTGAGGGAACAAATCCTACTCATGCAAATAATTCCTGCTGTCTAGGCATTACTGCAAAGTGACTTCCTGTAGACCTGCCCCGATGTCAGCATGAAAGATGGGAAGTTACAGATTTAAGGAAGGAAAAAAGCTGTGAGCAGCACCAGAGACCGCTCCTTGAATAGCTGTTCCAAAAGTGTGAGGAAGGTGTCACAGGCTGCCATGGTTCCATCAGCTTGTCATTCTGAGCTGCTGAACAGCAGAGCTTGAAATAGCTGTAAGTGCATCTGCAGAGGCCCAGGTCAATAATTTAACTTCAGTTTAGATTCTTAAATAATTAAATGTGGGTTCCTCCTATCTCCTGTTTTGGTGGTAAAATATAAAACCATCTCTCGGTCGTCAGTGATTGGAGCTTGAGTGGCAATTAGGCTTCTCCATGGCTGCACTTACACGTGAGGAAAAAGGCATGTGTAGGTAAGAGTGACAGTCAAACAGCACATGTGAAAAGCAGTGCTGCTGTGAAGCCTCTTGTGAAGCAGCCAAGCAGGTTCAAGGAGGTTTTGTGCAAAGGCAGTGGACACTCAGCAACCAAGTCATCAGCCATAGTCATATCTGACACATGTGACAGGGATAGACTCTGGGACTCGTTTGGTAGTCTGGAAGTATTCACCCCTGTGGAGCAGGGCTGCAGCAGGGATGCTTTGGGGATGTAATTTCCATACACAGTGTGAGCAGCAGTGAATGTTGGCCTGCCAGGGTGTCCCATCTGCTGATACCGTGTCCTCAGTCATCCTCAGAGAAGATGCCTGGGAGGATTTCCGTCAGAGAGCTGTTCCCAAGAGCTCTTCTTCATTTCTGGAAATAACAATTCAGTCCCAAGTCTGGCCTTTGGACCAGTTTGTAGAGCTTGTCTCTAGATGTGTTTCTTGTAGCTGTGACACAGTGAATGCTAGGTCAGTGTTGATCACACAGATCGTATAATGCTCATCATTAAATGAGACAGATATGGTTGAGTCAGGGTGTGAGTGCTGGAGCCTGTGTTGGTTCCCCAAGGGGCACAGTTTGGCCTGGGATGCTGTCCTTGCCTTTGCCCATGGATGCCCAGGATGGAGCATTTTGTTCTCAGAAATGGGCCCAGGGCAGAATTACAGCTCTTACCATTTAAATTAAACACAATGTTTCTGGAGTTTTGTTTTGTTTTTTGGTTTTTTTTGTTTGTTTTAACAGATAAACAAGCTTCTAAGGAGAAAAAGAAGAAGAAAAAGAAAAGCAAAGAGGTACTGTTAATTAAAGAGATCTGCCGTGTTACCCACTTGCCAAGAACACACGTGGCCTTCCGTGGTTTCCTCCTTGGGAAAGGGTCTTGGTGGACTCCCTTCAGTGCTCACGTCCTGCACCTCTGATCTGTGCCTCCTAGGCTCTGCAGACCACTGAACTTGAAAGCGAGCTTGTAGAGCAGCTGAATTTTGAAAAGGGAGTGTGTGAGTTTGTAAAATACAGGATGAGGAAGAGCAGTGCCTCTCTGCTGAACTGTGTGTTAATAACACCGTGATTTTCAAGCAGAGGGGTGCCCACAACATACATCTTGTGCCTAGTGAGGGAAGCCTGCAGGAGGCGTTGTCTGTGCCATTTAAGCCTGTCCAGTACCGTGGTATTGTTGGGCACAAACTGTCAGAAAGACCAGTGCTCTGTATAACCCAAATGGTCTGTCTCCTTTTCTGTCCAGGCTTACAGAAGGGTCTTCAGTGCTTCAACGTTGAGTAAGATTCCTAATTCCGTTGAAGACATCCCTGCCCATGGCACAGTGGTTGGACTAGGTGCTTTCCAGCCCAACCATTCCTCAGAGTCAGGTGTCAGGGCAGCACATCTTGGGTCACTGGCACTCTCAGAGCTTTTGCTAATAAAAATGTTCTCGTTTTGCAGGAAGAGGACAAGTCAGTGAAAAAGAAGAGCAAACACAAGAAGAGCAAAGAGAAGGAGGAGAGCAAAGAGGAGAAAGAGAAAAAGAAAAAGAAAAAGAAGAGCAAGGAGAAAAGCAGCGAGATAGATGAACTTGAGGCTTTTCTTGGCGGAGGAGGAGCCGGCATGAGCAAACCACGGGGTGGGGGGGACTACGAGGAGCTATAGTTTGGCTGCAAGTGGACTCTGCACCATGGCTGTCTCCATCTTCTCTGATGAGTCACCCCAGGACAGGCACAGATGTGTAAAGCTTTGGCCCTTTACTGTATGGTCTCTCAAACCAGAATGAGCAAAACAGAAGCTTTACATCTGTGTGTGCTGCTCTGGTGCATCGTTACACAAAGAAAAAAAAGCTGAGATGTACGTGAGCCAGGGGAAGGTTCAGGGCATGGCTCCCAGGCCTGCTGCCAGGCTGTCAGTTTTTCTTCTTGCAGAGATGCCCCATCAGGTCACTGGCAGGCTGTGGGGCAAGGGGACCTGCCTCCTGCTCCATCCCTGTTGCATTCCACTCCTGCACACCTGAAATTCCTGTCTTGTTAAGAGGAGTGCAACAAAACATGCTGCATGAACACATCATGCTTGACTGTCTCAAGTCTTTCTTATCCTTCCTATTTTTTTAAGGAGAAAGATTATATTGGCCATTGCTTCACCCAGCAGTTGATGAGCTTTAAGTCAAGCAGATCATGCTATGGTACAGCTCTCTAAAGCAGCAGGCACAGGGACAGTGTGAGAGAGAATGCGATTGTTGAAGTCCTTTGAACAGGACCTTTCTGCACAGCAGCTTAATTGGCCCTCACTGGTGCTGCTGTTGGAATTCATGAAGCCCAATGATTTCCGTGGCCCCAGTGTCTCAGACACTACATGTAAGCTGCTATGCAGTTTGGGAAAACAAAAGTGCAAAGCTAACCTGAAAGAGAGAGAAAAATCAGTGCTTTTCTGCATTTCCCACCCTTGAATTTGCATATTCCAGAATCCCCTGCTGCTGGGACCTCTCAGGGACATGACTCCATGTGGAAATTAAGATATCCAGCGCTTCAGAATTGGCTACAGGGCAGTTGTTGGCATGGCATGGCATTTGCTTCTCAGGCATTTTCCAGTCAGGCTGTAAACCCTGGCTGCTGCTCTGTGCCGAGAGGGACCAGCACTGCAGCTCAGCAGCGTCCGTCCTGCTCCAGCTTCTGTCCATCCTGCAGCCAGCCAGTGTGCTGNGGAGCTGTGTGTCCCTCCTTGTGCTGCTGTGCTCCCACACCTCACAGGACAGGGTGCTGAATTAAAATCCATTCCAAAAAAAGAGCTGAACATAAAAACCATGAGTTCTTTCTCCAATACTGAGGTCTGCCCTGAGGGGGCTGTTGCTTCCACCAGCGTAGAGGGGGCAGGGGTTCTACTCAGGTGTGGGTACAGGGGGCTGTGCTGGTGGCCAGTCCCTGCTGACACAGGTGCTGGCCTCGGTGTGTCTGGCTCCTGTGCCAGGTTTGCTGCCATAGGAGCCTCCACATTCCCTGCAGCTTGTCAGCACAAGGAGCTGAGGCAAAAACAAGCAAAAATGAGTCATTCTGCTCCAAAATACTGCTGTAAAAGAGAAAAGCAGATGCGCAAGCTGGCTCTACTTACGCTCCAGCCACAGGAGGGTGTGTGGCAGGGTTTGGCTTCTGTAGCAAGGCCAGAGAAATCCCATTCTTTGGGTGAAGTGGGAGTGTGGAAGGGAAAAGCAGCAAAAAGGCTCTTTTTATAATGCACACAATTCCAGAGTGATTTAGGTTGGAAGAGACCCTAAAGCTCATCTCATTCCAGCCTCTTGCAGAGACACCTTCCACTAGACCTGGTTGCTCCAAGCCCTGTCCAACCTGGTCTTTTTAGGCTTGGGCTCCTCCCTTTTCCAGGGAATTCTGAACTGGTTTGCGCTACAGCATGAGATGTGACCCAGAGCCAGCAAGTATGAGGGAGGGGAGAAGGAAATAGGCCTTGTTTGAGCCAGGCTTTCCCATGCCATCCTTTCAAAGAAGCTAAATATAAAAAGTATGTACGTGCCTGTCATTATGGGGAAGCTTCTGCAGGATCACAATGATATAAATAGTTACTGCAAGCATCTCTGCAGGTACCAGGGTATTTGCTTTTGGTTTTATCATTCATCCAAAAAAAAAATCAAGAGCTTGAGGCTGAGGAGCTGCAGTTTCTTGCAGCTAGTGCTGGCCAGAGCTGCAGGGCCCGGGTTTTGAGCAGTAGGAGGGAAAAGCGCAGATTTATCACTGCATTTTGGCTGGAGTTGTTTACCCAGCACAGCATGGGGAGCCTTATCCATCAGGGACAGGGTAGGGCCTGCTCCCCTGCCTGCCTGGGATCTCCAGGGCCACCGAAGTGTCTTGGCTTCCACTGTGTTGGCTTGGAGCCAGAGCACTTGGGATAAGCCAGGAGAAAACTCCAAGGGCCCCTGCTCTCACCCAGTGTCCTCCCGGCCAGGATTGCCCAGGTGCTGTCCCATTCTCTGCGGGTGGTTATTTGGGGAGTATTCCTTGCTGTACCCATCCCTGGAGTGGGATGACCAGCAGGACAGTTCACAGCTGTTGTCACTCACAAGCTCCTGGTGTGTGACAGTGCAGCTGCTGAGAGGGGCTGTGGATGCTCTAAGGGGCTGTGGGTACAGTCAGACTCCAGAGCAGACTGACACTGACCTGAGCCCAGCAGGCTCCACCATGCCTGACAGCCTCGTGGCTCCTCAGGTGGGAGCCAGTTTTGAGGAGACCTTCCAGCTGCCCTGCACCAATGGCCTGAAGCTGCCCACCTCCTCTGTTCTGTGCCTGCTGTCCCCAGGATTCCTCCTGTGTGCACAGCATTGCCCTCCTGATGGCCCAGGTCTCCTTGGTACAGGTGGCTGGCCCAGCCTGCTGAAAAGGCTCTTCCTTACATTAGTCTGTCTAGTGGTTGACATGAAACTCCTCCCTGCAGGGATCCAAGCTGTGGGCCACATGTCCCAGCCCTGCAGGGCCTGTGCCGAAGGGACCATGGCTGATACCTGGCTCGTGGCTGCTTCCTGTCAAACCTCAGGGAGGAACCAGCACCAGGACAAGCAGACAGGTCCCTGCAGTTTGTGCCACCACCACTCCAGCTGTTTCCCTGCCCATAGCAAGTGGTTGAAACCAGCTGATATTTAAGGACCTTTCCAACCCACACCATTCCATGATTTTATAATCCTTGTGGAAAGCTGTCCACCACCTTCTGCCATGGTGCTCAGGAGCTGTCTGATCACTGCCATCCAGATTTATTCCTGGACAATTTATGCTGATTTGTTACTTTGCCTGGGCTCTTGTTTAAGTGCTGCTGCCTCTTCACAGCCCTTTACCAATGGGGCTCTGTCCCTGCTCCACCATTGTCCTGCTGGCCAGGACTGGTTCTTAATGATTCCCATATAATCCCTCTCCTACTGACCCTGGGATGGGCTGGCCTTTTCCACAGCTGTAGCCTGTGTCACCAGAGCACCCAGCCTTCTTCATTCCCCATGGTCAATGCCAAGGGCCACATGCAAGGAGTGCCCTGATGGTGCCCTTCGAGGGATGCAGCTTTGCCCTATTTCTGTTGCTTCCATAAAGTCACAAGTCTTTCCCTGGCTTGCCAAGGCCTGGGGTGGGAATTTGCTTCCTTCCTTCCAGCAGTGAACATGAAAAGGTCATTGGAACTTGGATTTTAGCAGGCCACAAAATGAATGTGTAAAGCTGTGAGTGCTCTTGGAGGCTTTGGGGGGGGGGGGGGGGGGGGGGG